>PVKA01004479.1:0-98827 GCA_004027165.1 Ctenomys sociabilis | reverse complement strand
TTTTTTTTTTTTTTTTTTTTTTTTTGGTGAAACTGGAGATTGAACTCAGGCCCTTGTGCTTAGCCAGGGAAGCACTTACTTCATTGGACCATCTTCCAGGCCCCCAAATACTCCCTCTCAAACATACTTCTCCCACCATTCTTTCCACATTCTCAAGCACTTCTGCAAATCCTCTTTATTTTTTTTTTCACTTTACTTTTTCTTTGTCTACATTTGGCTGAACTCAGATATACTGTCTGAATGATCCAGACATATAAAAATCTCCACTCTTTCTCACTAGTTTCTTTGTTTGTTTGTTTAGTGGAAATGGGGATTGAACTGAGGCCCTTGCGCTTGCCAGGGAAGCACTTATTCCACTGAGCCATCTCCCCAGCCCCTTCCACTGGTTTTTAAAATAAAAATCTTCACGTATAAAACTGAAACCCTAAAGCATTAAAATACCAAAAGCTCTTTTTAATTTGCTTCACAAAAGCATTAACGGGCTGGGGAGATGGCTCACTAGAGTAAGTGCTTCCCTGGTAAGTGCAAGCATCTGAGTTCAACACCTGGTTCTGAAAAAAAACAAAACAAAACAAAACAAAAAAACATTAACAGATAAGGTATTCCTTCCTTATTTCAAAACAAATGGAGTCAACATTAACACTAAGTGTAAACAGAGGGATACTGAGAACTCAAAACTACCCAGACAAGGCTGTAATGGCAACTAACAAACCCTTGACAACATGGAGCCCCAAAACTCAGCTAAACAGGGGTCACCGCATAGCCCGGGGAGGCTGCTGCACCTCACAACACAGCCATGAGGACAGGTGGGGCGTCAGGAGGGCTTGCGGATGTGGTAACTGATGTGTCAGACGCAATCTTCTGGCGGGCGGGTGGCAGAAGGAAGGTAGAGGCAGTAGCCAGCCGGGCTTCATCTGTACTGGTAGCTGATGCTGTGTTCTGCATTCCTGCTGCAGCTCCCCTGTGAGGACCAGTAGGAGCCAGGAGGGCTGCTGTGGCTCTAGCCAGAGCCCTGGGAGTTGTAGTGGACTGTGATGAGTAGCCTCCTTGTTCTCCTTGGTGTGAGACCTCCAGAACCTCCGTGTGACCCTGGGCTGTGGGATGACCCACCTGAGCCGCAGCTGTTCCCACTGCTGGCCTCCACTACCACTGTAGTTGAATTTGCTCTCGTAGCTGCAGTCTGAGCTGCCCCCGCCTCCCGGCAAGCTATAGGAGTTCGAGTACCAGTATGCCTTACCTGTGGTTGTAGCCCTTCTGCTCGCGCTGTGGCAGGCCGTAGTTCCCACACTGACTCTGGTTGTAGGACTGCTGCTGACTCTGGTAGGACTGGTAGCCTGAGCCACAAAATGGCTTTCTGCTGGGTCCCATGCAATGCGTTCTTCCCAGTATGTTATGGGGGTACCGGTGAATTGTAGTTGTCCCCTTGGTAGTAGGAGCCATAGCCAGAAGAGCCACCGCCACCACCGGCATATCAGATGCCTCCACTGCTGTAGAGCTGACTGTAGCCTTCTGTTGCTGAGTTGCAACTGTACCTGTAACTTTCATACCCCGCGCCAATGTTCATATAGCCTCCAAATATGAAGGCTATATTTTGGCACCACCAAATCCTCACCCTCGGCCTTGCCTGTGGAGCCTCGCCCTTGGAAGTTGGGGGGTCAAGGGTACCTCATTGTGAATGGGGCCACCCATCCTGAAGCCTGGGTTGTGTGGCTTGGCAACAAATTTTGGGCCACCTTGCACAGGAACTGGTGTTCTCTTTTTGTTGGCATCAAGGGCGGGGGGGGTATCAGTAAAAAGCTTTTCAAGAGCAGCAAGGGCAGAATATAGCATATGCCTTTGCCACTTTCTTATTTGAGCCAGCATCTTGAAATTTCTGTCCATCCACCTCGACCTCCATGACAAAGTGCTTGACATAGCTGCTTCCAGCCTCAGAAATGAGCTCGTATTTGAGGCCTTGCCTCTTCTCATTCAGCTCCATCACTGGGCTCTTGCCATGCTTTGTCAGGATCGGCCCCTGCTCAGTGGTGGCATCTGAAGGAAAGGCAGCACTGGGGGGGGGGCGGCTTCTACCATGGAGGGTGGGGCCACCATGGCTGGCTTCACCTGTCTTCTCAGCAGTCTTCCCCCTTGCTGGAGTCCCTGCCTTCAGTACCTGTCAGCAAGCCCATGTCCTGTAACACCTTTATAGCCACATGCAGCTTGGCAGTCTTCTTGGAAATCATGTCTCATAAAACCCAAAAGATAAGTTCCCGAGGCCTCAAAGGAACTGCCACCTCCATGGACATGGTGAAGATGGGGGCATGCACAGGGCCTGTGTGGGACACCAGCTTGTACTGCAGGCCTGGCTTCAGCTGTTTCAACCACATCAGCGCATTCATGGCCTGGGAGGTTCAGCTTTCTCTTTCTCTTGAATCTTCTTTTTGCTGGGGGATGTCTCCTCCCCACCCTCTTCCATGGGGCGTTTCATAGGCATAATGGCATAAGTGGTGCTATGGAGTATTTGAACGGCGTAGTCTACTGGGTTCTCGTTCTTTGTTTTTTTGAGCATCTTGGAAGGTAAGGGGTCCATGCCCAGGACTTTATGGAGCTGGCCGAAGGCAACAAGCCGCAGCACATGCTGTGCACTCTGTGTGATATCTTCCTGTTGCTGTCTAGATGCCCAGTAGCATCAGTGGCTTCTTTTTCACAAGGGTCATAAATGCCAGAACCATCGGCACCATGATGCCGGACGCCAGGCATTCGAACACTCCGCAGGGTCTCTCTGGCACCCATTGGCCTGTTGGCTGTGCAAATCCTCTTTCACAAATGCCTTTTCTTGTACTGTCCTGGCTGTCTTAATATCCTGAGTTGATTCAAAGCATTTGCTTTTTTTTTTTTTTTTTTTTTTTGGTGGAACTTGGGGTTGAACTCAGGCCCTTGTGCTTGCCAGGCAAGCGCTTATTCTCCTGAGCCATTTCCCTGGCCCTCACAGTCATTTTATATCTGGTAAAGAACCGGAAATCACTTGGTGTTAGGTCTGGCAAATATGAGGTTTTGTGGGACTTGCCTTTCTATTGGATGGCAGTTAGCAACATCAGTCACTGCATTTAAAAAAAAAATCATGTCTCATAAAAACCCAAAAGATCACTTCCAGAATTGCTTCAGAATTGCAAGAACAATGGGATAAATGTGCTTAAACTTATGGGAACTGCTTGAGAGAGATCAATGCAGTGTGCTTTTTATGAAATAAAGTTTTAGATTTTTTGTTTTTCTTTTTTGGTACCAGGAATCAGACTCAGGGCCTTGCACTTGCCAGGCAGGTGCTGTGCTGCTGAGCTATATCCCTAAAACTAAATACTTAAACATTCACCACATACCTTTTTTTTTTTTTTTTTTGCGGAACCAGGGATTGGATTCAGGCTCTTGCGCTTGCCAGGGAAGCACTTATTCCACTGAGCCATCTCCCCGGCTCTTCACCACATATCTTGATCAACCTTGTGGTAAAATTTTCCACCTGTTGATCCATGCAGTTTTCTAATAGCTTGTTGGCATCTTTTTTTTTTTTTTTCTTTTCTTTTCCCAAAACCAAGGGATTGAACTCCGGCCCTTGTGCTTGCCGGGATAGCGCCTATTCTGCTGAGCCATCTCCCCGGCCCTTCTTGTTGGCATCTTTAGAAAGCATTTTTGCTTTTTTCTTCCATTTGTATCTGAGGGTTTACACTTGTCCTTTGTTTAATGTGGGCTCAAGAAGAGGTAAACATTTATAGCAGCCTGTGCATTGCCTAGTGGATCTTATGAGGTCTTTTTGTTGGTACTGGAGATTGAACTCAGGAGCTTCGCACTGAGCTATATGCTTCTTTTATTGTTTTACTTTTTCAGACAGGGTTTCTCTAAGATAGCCAAACTCGGTGCTAATTTGTGTCCCCCAAGTAGTTGGGGATTATAGGTGTGAGCCACTGTACATCACCCTTTATGACCTCTTACCAGATTTTTTTAAATTTTAGAAGGATTTTTTTTTTTTTTTTTTTTTTTTTTTTTTTTTTTTTTTTTTTTTATTTTTTAAAGGTTTTTTTTTTTTTTTTTTTTTTTTTTTTTGCTACTTCAGGCTGCCTTAATGGCAGGTCTGGAGGCCAGGAAGATAGCTTAGCAGAATAAGCACTTGCCTGGCAGGTGCAAGGGCCTCAGTTCAATCCCCATTCCTGAAAAAAAAAAAAGCAAAAAGCAGATCTGGTGCAGCTGGAAATTGAACTGTGTTCCTACTTGCCTGAACGCATTTTCCCAAGGGGTGCTTTAAACAACTGAGCTTTAAACAACCTCTGGTAAGGTTCCATTTACTGGGTTTTTAAAAAATTATCAGTGATTATCAAATTTTATCGATGTTTTCTTTGCATCTTTTCCTCCCTATATCTTTTGAGATATTCAGAGCGCTTTCTTCATAATCTGTTAATGAAGTAATAATAATAATATACTTTCTCATCATAATTCATTATATAATTGGTATAAGACATGTTTTCCCTTTCTCTGGATTTGCCAAAATTTAGGAATTTTGCATTTTTTATTATAAACAAGACACTCTGTTCAAAAGTGTAATGAAAAAAATGATTTCTTTTGGGGAGGTAGGAATTGGACCCAGGACCTTCACACTGAGCTACATACAGCCCTTTTTTAATTTTTAGGCACAGTCTTGCTAAGTTGTCCAAGTAGGACTAAAATTCACAGTTCTCCAGCCTCAGTTTTCCAAATGCTGGGGTTGCACACATGGACTGCTGTGGACAGCTACCTTCTGAAAAGTTAAAACTTGTTAGAAATTATCTGTACAGCTTGCTTATGTGTACATATGTATTGACTACTAATTTAGTATATTTAATGGCACAGTATCTTCCGGCTTCCTGGTTCTGTTTGCTGGGGATCAAATCCAGGGCTATACTCCTGCACCTAGTTCTTGAATGATAATTTAGTGGGACTCCAGGCTAAAAGGTTATTTTTCCTGAGTACTTTGAAAAGACTCTTCAGTTATTTCAGGGTTATTTTCCTGCTTAGGAACAATGTGCTTTACAGATTTTTTTAAAGTTATGAATTCTATAGCTTCACAGTTATGTGTTTGGCTGTTGATCTGTGATTGCTGATGGTCCTCTGAATGTCTGCTTCACCCTGAGAACCTGCCTATTCCTTTGTTCTGCAGAAGCCAGAGCCACTCACCCTCATCGTACTCTCCTTCCTGCCTGACTGTTCAGTGGCTTCCACTGCCTATTCTGATCTTCACGGCCCTCCCTCCTGTGGCTGTCCCAAGGTCTGGATAATTTCCCTGCATCCATCTGTGCTCACTCTGTGACCCTCCCAGTGGCTGTTCCCAAGCTATTTTACCCATCAATTTTAATGATTCTTTTTCCTTCTAAGATTACTATTTGGTTCTCTTTCAAAATGATTTTTTAAAATTTTCATGGGGCAGGGGAAATGGCTCAGTGGAATAAGTCCTTTCCTGGCAAGTGCAAGGGCCTGAGTTCAATCCCCAGTTCCGCAAAAAAAAAAAAAAAAAAAAAAAATTCACGAATACCCTATTCTTTCAATGCTATCATGGTTCCCCCACCCCCACCCTCTAGTATCAGGGATCAAACTCAGGAGCTGGAGCCTGCTAGGCAAGTGCTTTACCACTGAGCTACATCCTCAACTTTTATTCTGGGATAGGGTCTTCTTGAGTTTCCCAGGCCAGCCTCAAATTTACAATCCTTCTGCCTCAGCTTCCCAAGTACCTAGGATTACAAGCATGCACAGCCAGCTGTGCTTTACATGTTCATCTCTCGGGCTCTTTTGTGGCCCTCCTTCCACGGATTTTTTTTTTTTTTTTTTTTTTTTTTTTTTTTTTTTTTGTCTTTTTGAGACAGGGTCTCACTCTGCAGTTCAGGCTGGCCTTAAGCTCACTTTGTAGCTCAGGCTGGTCTCGAACTCATAACAATCCTCCTGCCTCAGCCTCCCTAGTGCTGGAATTATTTCCACGGATTTTTAGTTCCAGGGACCCTTGTGCTGTACCTGCTGGCCCTGGTGCATAGTGGCTTTCTGGTCACTGGCTGGAATGCTCCTCAGAGATGGAGTTCACGTGCCCTGGGTTAGGGACGCTGTATACTTAGAACCTTCCTTGGCATTTTTCTTCTGGGAACTAATATTCATTTATTTAGAATCCACGTGCCCTGGGTTGGGGACACTGCATCCTTAGGACCCTCCCTGGCATTTTTCATCTGGGAACTAATACTCATTTATTTAGTTCTTGGGTGAGTTTTTATTTCATTTTCTCTGTTTGTGACTCCTAGCCACCCAGGTAGCATAGACTGACCCCACACTTGTGTCTAGCCTAGGCTCAGTTGCTGTGATTCCTACTGTACTCTTCACTAATCACAGTGCTCAGGCCAGACCTCAGTCTGCCTGTCTTTCTTTGGCCGTGTCAGTTTTGTGAGTTTTCATTGCTCAGAGCCATGGCTTCCTGTGGTTGGTCCCATCCCCTCCTTACTTTACAGAGGGGCTCATTTAGACCTCTGTCCCATTGGGTGCTGATACTCTGGGCCCCAGGTCTTGTTCTGGGCTCAGAGTCCTTAGCAGATAATGTCAGTTTGAGATTCTGCTCTTTCTGGTTTTCTTTTTCTTTGTTGAGACAGAGTTTTCCTGTGTAGTTGTACTTTTTTTTTTTTTAATGGCACTGGGAATTGAACTCAGGACCCTGCACTTGCCAGGCAAGCACTTATTCTACTGAGCTATCTTCCTAGCCCCTTGCCATGTAGATCAAGCTGCTCTTGAACTAATTGTGTAGCCCAAGCCGACCTCAAATTTTCAGTGATCATCTTGGCTCAGCCTCCTCAATGCTAGGATTGCAGGCATGTGCTGGCACACTTGGTTGTATTTAACTCTTTAAAACTTATTAAAACAATTAATTGCAGTACTAGGGTTTGAATGTAGGGACTTCACACAGAGCTGTATCCTAGCTCCTTTTTATTTTTATTTGGAGATGATGGTTTTGCTATACTGTCTGGGGTAGGCTCTAACTTCCAGTCCTCCTGCCTCAGATTCCTAGGGTACTGGGATTGTAGGTATGCACCACCATGAAAATATATATTTTTTAAAAATTTGCTTTAGATTATCTAGTATTTCTGTATCTCTTAAGCAAGGTTGGGTCTGCATCAATTCAGTCTATCAGAAAACTTGCTGTACTTTCCAGCCCAGAATAGTAAATGATTCATGCCAGATGCTGGATGAATGAGTGAATGAATGAATGAATGAAATTCTGACACTTTGAAAGAGATAAAAGCAGTATTCTAGCAGTTAAACTTCCTATCTCTCCAAGGACACTGGGACAAGCATAGTCTACTTTTTTTCTCAGAGTCTACTTTTTAATGAGGGTATAATTGAAGAGAGTTCTCAATGAAAAAATGTAGATAAACTGGGCATGTTGGCACACACCTGTAATCCCAGAGTTGGGAAGGCTGAGATAGGAGGATCGCTACAAGTCTGACCTGTGTGGAAAGATGCTGTACTAAATACATAAATTTTTAAAAAAGAAAAAAATAGGGAAAGGCCTTCTTTTTTCGAGATAGGATCTTACTATGTAGCTAGGCTGGGCTCAAACTCACACAAGTCCTCTTGCCTGCCTCAGTTTCCCTAGAGCTGGAATTACAGGCATACAGCACTGCACCTGGCTCAAGAACAAGGCTTCTTGCCTGCCCTCTGAGTCCTGGTGCCACAGAACCTTTGAATTGCTCCAGATGGCTTGATACATGAAGGTGCTCTGTAGCTGAGTCTCCATATCATTTGTTGGTGGCTTCACAGACACCATTCCCAGGAAGAAGGAAGAATTGCAGAGAGCAGGACACCCGGCCATTTACTTCCCCTTCCCTCTGGACTTAAAAAAAGTGAGTCTTTGATGAGATAGCCACAGGCCCTTGTTTTACATTTGACATGAGGTACTGTTGTCAGAGGCTGGTTATTGATGCCATGCCCTGTTTTAATTCACACTTCTCTGCTAATCAATTACAGCGGTTATCCATTCATCAGGCTTTCTGACAGGGTCAATAACTGCGTCTTGGGTCTTGTGCAAGGCTGCAGGATTATCAAGCAAGAAAGAAGGCTCAGGAGCAAGATTTAAAACCCGGTGTGATTTTCCTAGGCTGCTGGACTTCCGGAGCAATAAACATCTAGCGGGGTTTCATAGGGTGGGTTTTAATGTATTTGGTTGGTGGGATTTGCTCACTGAACACTTCATTAGTGGGGCTCAACGTTAGTGAAGTGTGGACAGGTGTGGGTCTGCTTAAGAAAAACAGAAACATCCAAAGGTAATTGTTGCCATCGCCTCTTGTGCCTGTGTTTGCCCCGCAGTGGGCCTGAGAAGGATGCTTCCCTCATTCCTATTGAGTTTTATACACAGAGTCTTCCTGGCATTAGGGCTTGAGAAAAGGGAAACCTACAGAGTTTAGAGCTTACTGTTAAGTGCCAGCTCATCCGAAATCTAGGTCCACATATGTCTACTGATTCTGTGGGTCAGGGGACTGCATTGCAATCAGCATCCAAGTTTCTCCGGCTACATTTCCCAAGGCCCATTTTACAGAGGGACTTTGAGCTCAGCATGCAGGTTCCCGTCTTGTCCACATGCATTTTCAGGAAGCTTTGATTTGCTACCCCATCCTCAGATGTCAGAAATCGTCACAGGAATGAAATCTCTTCATTTTAGCAAATGTGAGAAACAGGCAGCAAGCTTTAGCAGGAGGGTTGCAGTTTGGGGAGTTAAGTGACCAGCCCCAACCATGGCTCCAGGTTTCAGTGGTCTTTTCCTTTTTCTTTTCCCCCCAGTGGTCTTTTTCTTTCCTTTCTTTTTTAATGACAGATGTACCAACATTTAATTGTTTTTCCCCAAGGGTGGAGAGAAAAGACACTTGTGTAGATTTTTCAATTCTCCTATGTGTCACTTAGCTGTCCACACCATTGTCTGCGCGCCTTTCTCTCATGCTTTGCGCTGCAGTGAGTTGTGTCATTCCCTCATGGCCAGCACTTTTGTTGTCTTTGTTTTTTGCTGCACCTCAGAAGTCCATCTCTCCTTTCATCTCCTTCCCATTCATGCATGAGGAACAGTTGGGCCCTGTTGTGGGGATGTTCCGCTGGGTTTCAAACAGTAGGGTTTCCTTTTATTCTCCTCGGACTCGTACAATGGGGCTGAATGTCTGTTGCAGAATGCACACACTAATATGCCAGGTTATTTGGTTTCTAAGAAGTCAATAAAAATACTACATTTTGGCTCCGGCCTTGGCTTCCTTTTTCCCTGCCCTCACTGCGAGCCTTCAGTGATAAATCTGTTTGTTTCAATAGTAGGACAGAATCTTCTGTATTAAATGGAAGCATGGACTCAACAAACACTTAGAGAAAGCCTTCCTGGTGGTGGAATATTTTCACACCAGGCAGGGTTGGCAGCAGCCACCCTCCCTTAAGAAGCCACAAGCAGCTGCCAAAGCTAATTAATGGCAGCTCCTGACTTGGAGGAGATTGGAAAGAGAATGGATCTCAAGTTGGTCTGGGCCAAACTTTCTTTTGTAGGAAATCAGTGTATGTGTGTGCACATAGAGAGAGGGTTGTGGTGCTGAGGTTTTAGTCTGGACCCTCCCGTTTTAGGAGAGGTGAATGCAATCTGAGTATGCCCAGGTTAAACATGGACACACAGCCAGCACAGCAGCAAAAGGCTAAGGACATAAACAGCTCCAGATGTTTTAAGACACTGTTCTTGGGTCAGGGATTTGGCTCGGTGGTGGATTGCCTGCCTGGCAAGCATAAGATTGTGAGTTCAATTCCTAGTACCAAAAAAAGAAGACCCTGTCTCATCTTCAGGAACAGTCTTCAAAATCCTCTTTAATGAGGTCATAAAGAAAAAAGAAACTGAACAAGCGTTCCTTGTGTACCTCGCCAGGGTGTGTCGGCAGGGTCACTTGCCACCAGTGTCCTATTTAAAAAGGGATTGGGGTGGTTCAATCAAGCATTGCATTAAGAGAGAGACTTTGATTAATTCCTTCTCCTTTCTTTTGTGTGACAGATAATTTCAGTAGATTTGTGGTACTTTCCTTTTAGTCATTGCTGAGGCTTAAAGTTTGGGGTGCATCCCGCTGAGTATTAGCATTTATGGGGCCCACTTGGGTGTGGGGAAGAGGAGCGATGTCACAGACTGCTCTCTAATCCTCCACCGGCCAGGCTGGCAGCTGACATGACTGGTATCTGGTGGTTTGACTTGGAAGAGAGCAGGTTGCAGGTTGGTGGCAGCAGCAAAATCTTGATGTGAAAAAAAGGAAGAGCCAAATCACTAGGATGGTGATTTTCCACTGGGATCTTTCTTTTTAAGGTCCGGACCTGCCTCTTGCCTAGAGACTCACTGCTTGGGTAAGTTTCAGGACCAGCTCTCAAGGGAACAAAAGCAAGAAAGGCGAAAGTGAGGGCTGACAATGCCTGCTTTCACTGGGGCTGCAGAGGGGGACTTGAAACAGGTAGGAAATGGAATTCTATTGGGTTTGTTTTCTTTTGTTTACCAACTTTTTTGTTTGTGGGGAGGCCAGCAGAGGGCTGAAGGGATGTTTTAACACTATTCTGTAGAAAGCCCCTGGGGAATGGTAACCAGTCATTTTGATGTAGAGGCAATTTAGGAGAAAGTTAAAGTGTTTAGAAACTCAGTTCCATATTTACATATTTTAAATGCTGACTTGGGAAATAAAGTTTTATTCATTGCAAATGCGAGGTCTATTCAGTACCCCACACATTAAGGTGCCTTTGAAAAGTTGGATATAGTTCAGTGGCACAAGGGCCTGCCTTGTGGCAAGCACAAGATCCTGAGTTCAATTCACAGTACCAAAAAAAAAAAAAAAAAAGGGAAAAGTTAGAATTGGAAGGCTTGGGCCTTTGCCCAGCATGTGTACACAAGGCTCTGGGTTCAGTCCTCAGCAATGAGAAATAGTTAGATTTGGGTTCTGATGGACCGGAACGGCTTCCAGGGAGGTATTGTGCCATTGTGCGAATTCCTTTCCTTTTTAGAGTACTCCATGCCCCAGAGCAGTTCTTAGGCTGCTGCTTTCTGGCCTACTAATTCAGCCACTGCACATGCGCAGCAAGGCAACAGGTGAGCAGTTTTAATTTCAGAGAACGTGGTCTGGAGAGATAGAATCCCTTCTTTCCCACTGGAAGTATGTTTTCAGTGGAAAGCAATGTAATTAGGCTTACTTTGTAGTACACAAGTTAGGGCAAAGTTGTAGGATTAATGTTTAAATACTATATGTTTCATGATAGTACAATCCTGCTAAAGGGTAAATAGCCAGTCATAAGAGCTTTTACATTATATTATTTTAGCCAGGGGTAGTGGTCCACCCTGTAATCCTAACACTCAGGAGGCTGCTCCAGAGAACAGCCATGAGTTTGAGTCCTACTTGGACTGTCATGAGACTGTCTCAAAATGAAAAATAGAAAAAGAGCTGAGAGAGGAGCTCAGTGGCAGGACAACTTTGGTTCTATCCTTTAGGACCCAGAAAGCAAAACAACTCCCCCAAGAAGTGCAAAGGTGTATATTCAGAGTTTCATTCCAATGGAAAATGCCTCCCTCAATTGCGGGTTTGAAGCGCAATTGCAGATTCTGTTTTGCACTGTGAAGTGTGGGACCCAGGGCCTCAAGCAACTCTGCAGGCACCGCACTGCTGGGTAATACACTGCTCCTTGCAGGTTTTTTTTTTGTTTTTTTGTTTTTTTTTTTTTAAACAGGGTCTCGCTATGCAGTTCAGGCTGGCCTTAAGCTCACTTTGTAGCTCAGGCTGGGCTTGAACTCGAAACAATCCTCCTGCCTCAGCCCCCCCCAGTGCTGAGATTATAGGCCTGCACCACACCAGGTGCTTGCAAGTATTTTTAAGACAGCTTCAGTGGATTTCCTTTTACCCCAAATGTTGCTTTTTTCACAAACTCAGCATGACAAGAACTCCCTTAAAATCAAGCCTGTATCTACATTTCTTCCAAGATTGCAGGTTCTTTTTCAGATGGAATTCTCAGGCAGAGAGCAGAAGGTCTTTCCCTGAGAGCAAAGAGGAACACATCTCACCCCATCAACCAATGCCCTGGCAGGCCCAAGCTAGCCTGTGGGAAGCAGCAAAAGTAGGCAGGGAGCTATTTCCTTGGAGAGACCCGAGGACTTAGACCCAGATCTCCTTTCCATGCCTACGTGCAAGAAACCTGGCTATGCATTTTAGGACAGACCTGACAGGGAAGCACAGCTTTTGTTGTCCTCTGTTATACAGAGCATATTAGCATTAGCGTCACAGGTCTCAGGTCTCTTCTCTGTGCTGTCTTGCCTTGCCTTCCCTTTTTTTTCCCCCCCTTCTCTTTCTGCTTGCCTTCTTCCCTCCTTTTGTGTCTTCCTCTTTTTTTTTGGGGGGGGGATATTGTACTAGAGATTGAATCTGTGGTGCTTTGCTCCTGAACCACACACCCAGCCCTTTTGATTTTGAGCCAGGGTCTCACCGGGTTATGCAGGCTGGCCTCCAGCTTGCAGTCCTTCCTCTCGGCCTCTGGAATAGCCAGAAGAATAGGAATATACCACCGTGCCCTGTTTGTTCATGAGTTTTTGATGTGCATTCCCAAAGCTCATTCAATATAAATTGGGTCCTTCTGAACTTCTCAATACTTAATATAAGCACAGCAGTTTTCTGTCTTTGTTTTGTGAGATAGGATCTTGCTGGGTACCCCGGGCTGGCATTGAACTCATACTCCTCCTGCCTCAAGCTTCTTTGTGCTGGGCTTCCAGGTGTATGCCACCAAGCCCAGCTTCTAAACATAGAAGTTTTTTTCTTGCTTTGTTTGGTTTGGTTTGGTGGCTTTTTGTTTGTTTTGTTTTTTAGTTTTTTTTAGCTGATATGGTGGCAAATATCTGAAATCCCAGCATTCTGGGAGGCTGAGGCAGGACAGTTCACAAGTTCAGGCCCAGCCTAGGCAATAGAGTGAGGCTATCTCAAACATTACAAAGGAATGGGGATGCAAAACTGTGTCCTGGAAGTTTGGGCCTTGTTGCTGAAGCCAGAGAAAGAATTCAGGGCCAAAAAACTCTTCCTGCAGGCAAGGTTGCTTTCAGTTTAAGCTTGCAACAAGGACCTCAGAAAAGAACAACCTGGGGCTGGGAAAATGGCTCAGTGGAATAAGCGCTTGCCTGGCAAGCTCAAGGGCCTGAGTTCAATCCCTGGTTCTGCCAAAAAAATAAAAAAAAGAATGACCTGAGTGCAGTCCTAAAGGGAGAGAGTATCCCTGTGGGCTGCAACAAGCCCTGGTGACCAGCAGGGTACTCACACGTGCATGGAGATCATGCAAACATGAGGTGAGATGTACTCTGAGGTCAGAACTACGCTTTGTTTCAGCAGCCTTTTTGATCTAACTCTGTTGTCAGCCACTTGCTCAAGTGTCAGTTATGCCTAAGGCAAAGCCCCAGGGCATGGTGTTGGTGGCTGCTCTATGGTGTCTTGGACCTGTAGATACATGGATCTGTTTGGGGCTGAATGTCCATGGAGTCTGAACGGGTTCAGAAATGTCATGATGAAGCCAGCTGTGGTGGCTGTGGTTGTACTGTGTTCTTAGCATTCTGGAGGCTGAGGCAGGAGCACTGCTGCAAGTTCAAGGCCAGTCTGAGCTACATAGTGAGATCCTGTCTCAGAAAACAGAAACAGTACATGACATCCCTCCTAGAGTCTCCTGAAGAGAGCCAAGGAAGAACAGATGGCCACTGTCCCATTGATGGGGCACTTGCGAGTCCTGGAGATTCTTTTTTTTTTTTTTTTAAGGGAAGGGTCTATAGGGTGCTCAGGGTCTCACTACTAGATTGGATTTGTAGTGATCTGCCTATTTACAGCCTCCTAAGAGCTGGGACTACAGGTATGCACCACCATGCCCAGTCTCAATTGTCATTTAGAGCACCCCAGGGGCAGAGCTGGCACAGCAGGCCTGGGAATCTAACCCCCTGCGCCTGCTTGCAGGTGCGTTAATCCACCGAACCATTTGGCTGACCCTGGAGATTCTTTTTCTTTCTCTTTCAGTTAGCAAAGTATGGATTATTTTTGACAGGGTCTCACTATAGAGGCTGCGCTCAAACATACAGCAATGCTGCTGCCTCTGCCTCCTAAGTGCTGTATTATAGGTGTACACCACATGAGGCTGACATAGTCATTCTCTACCCAGACTCACCTTTTAAAGTTTGTCCCTGTGGAAGATTCGATCCCCCTGGCCCACCAGTGCCCTGAACATGGACAGGCCTTACAGGGGGCTCAGTGAGGACACCAGCTCTGGTCCTACAAGATGACTTGGGGACAGGGTGAGGATCCCAAAGCCTGAGGCTGCATTGCTTGCTGGCCTCTCAGCAAGAGCCCAAGTCTGCCACCTGAAGCCAGGTTGTGTGTCCTGCTGGGTCCTGAGCAGGGCAAGGTGCCTCCTGGAGCCACAGCACAGCCCCAGATAATCCATCAGGGGAGCTTGGCAGCTTCTGCAGCTCTGGGCAGATGTGGGGGCTGGGCAGAGGATACCCACTTTGGGTACTTTCTTGGCCAGCGCTGCTGTCACAAATTCTGTTATAGAGAGAAAAACATAGGCCCAGGGGTTTTATGGAGTCAATGTAGAACTGTAAGTTCTTGTTCAGGACTTGAAATGGCTTTCATTTCTTTCTTTGTATTCTTTTTTTTTTTTTTTTGTATTTAGTACAGAATCTACAGGGTCTCACTACACAGATTGGACTTGTAGTGATCCTTCTGTTTGCAGCCTCCCAAGTGCTGAGATTGCAGGCCATGCTAACATGCTCAGTCTTGATTGCCATCTCAGTGTGACCCGGGGGTGGGGCTGGCACAGCATGCCAGGAATGGAGCCTGGGCTGCTGTGCCCTGCCAAGCAGGTGCTTTAGTCTGCTGAGCTATCTGGCTGGCCCTTCATTTCATTCCTTTTTATTTTGTGTGGAACCAGGGATTGAATTCAGGCCCTTATGCTTGCCAGGCAAGCACTTATTCTACTGAGCCATCTCCCCGGCCCTTAAATAAAAACCTAATAGTACATTATGAAAACTGTTTGCAATGTATTAATTCATCGACTCTGTATGGTTAAGGTGTCTTGAAACTGTCTGATTGACATTTGTATTTTAATAAAATAAAAATAAATGGAAAAAAGAAAAACCTAATAGAACAAATGTCTTTGTAAGTCGCTTAAGAAAAAATGGGGAGGGAAAGGGAAGGGATGTAAAAGGAATAAAGATGTGTTGTGTACATGGACTGCCTCCCCATGATGAATGTAATCATTATGTACAACAAATGTACTAATTAAGAGATTGGGGAAGAGAGAGGAGAAGCCAGGTATGGTGGTACATGTTTGCAAACCCAATATTCTGGGAGGCTGAGTCAGGATGATCAAAAGTTTAAGCCCACCCTAGGCAACTTAGCAATTAAGGGAAACCTCATCTCAAAATTTAAAACAAAAATTGGGGGCTGGGGAGATTGCTCAGTAGAATAAGTACTTGCCTGGCAGGTGCAAGAACTTGAGTTCAATCCCGAAAGTTACTAAAAAAAAAAATACATTTAAAAAAAAATCATATGGCTGGAGACGTAGCCAGGACCTGGGTTCAGTCTCTAGTACTGAAACAACAACAATGACGACAACAACAACAACAACAAGAAAAAAACAAAAACAAAAACTGGAAGCATTGCACTCAGATTTACTGAGTCCACACAACGGACCAGGCTACAGCTGGCCAGGAAGGGCAGCCCCAGGGCAGGGAAGGCTGGAGGCTGCCTGTGGGGAATGACCCAGGTCCTCTTAGCAAGACTGCGGAGGGACTTAGGAATGCTTGTTTTAGAGTTGCCACCTGCAACCCCCACACTGAGCTGCCCGCCCCCAGCTGAGTGGGTTCCAGTAGGAAGTGCTTTGCCTTTGTTTGGAGGGTGTGTGTTTTTGTCTTTCTTTCTCTTTTTCTTTTCAGGGCATAGGGATGGAATATATTTCTTAAAGACCCCAGCATCTCCCACACCAAATTGTCTCAAGAGTTTCAGCACAATCTGGCAGAGTTGTAAAGGTAATTTTTCTTTGCAGAGGAAAATTGGTCTCCTGTGTGCTTTAAGTTTTGTGGACAGAAAGATTATGATAAGGAGCTGCTGTTTTATAATTTTAAAAGTGTTTAAAAATCTATAACTGGTTTCTTCTGACCCCAGGAAACTGCCTATAAATTCAGGGTGTTACAGTATCTCAAGAGCTTAAAAATAGAGCTAAAATATAGAGATATAGCGCTGTAAGGTACGAGGCATGCATTACCTTTTCCTTACCTATCCCAGTAGGGTAATTTTATGCTTGCCTTGAAGGTAACTAAAATCACATCAGTTTTCTTTGAAACTTTGACTGTTGCTACTCTTCCCATTTGAATAATTGACAGAAGCACAGTGGTTAGCAAGTCAGTAGGATAATTCCACTTGCTTGTCTCATTTTTAAATGCCTTACAAATAATTTATCCATATTATATGATTATGGAAAGCAAACTTACATAAAGCTAACTTAAGAAATCTGGCTTTTGCACTGGTGTCTTAATTCACTGCATAATTATTAATATCTGGTACATATCAGGTAGAGAGGGGGCTCAGGGACAGCCTAAAGACCACTTTCTAAAATCACAACTTTCAGCTCTTGGGAGCCCCTGTCTCTCTTTCTCCCTCAGATATTACTTCTTGACTTGTAATATCTTGTCATTATGATTTGTATATATATATATATATATTTTTTTTTTTTCAGAACCAGGGATTGAACTCAGACCCTTACATTTGCCAGGGAAACGTTTATTCTAATTTTTAATAAACACCATCTCCCCGGCCCCTATATTAATTGTTAAATTTTCTGTGATCTCAGCTGAGCATGATGATAGGTGCCTGTAATTGCCACTCTCCAGGCTGAGGCAGGAATTAGAGGCTACAAGCAAATAAACAGATCCTGCAATTCAAATTATGTACTACAAAAAGGTTTAAGAAATTGTAATTATACAGAAGTTGACTGCACCCAAAGCAGTGAACAGACTTGTCCAGAGTTGGCCCTTTGGAGAGAGGGTGGCTGAGAGTGGATGGAACCCGTTATAATTTAGACCCAGAAAACTATTTCCACTTCGTAGTCAACCTGACTGCCCAAACATCGTCCTTCTTCTTTGCCTGTTTTAAAACCTGCTTTTTATCTAGTGTACTTCTAGTGGTGTACTGCTACCTAGTACGTGTGACCACTTCCTGAAGGCTTTGATAGTCTTGGGGGCACCGGCTCATTTTGCATGTAAATAAATAGGGATTCGGCCTGTCAACTGCAAGCTGGACTAATTTGGAAAATACAGCTTCTTCCTGCCAAAAACCCAGCCTCTTTGGACGAGTGCAGTTGCCATGTACACTTCTCTGCGCCTACAAGCAGCTAGAATCCCTGGGTCCTGCCGAGGTCAGAAGTGAGGCAGGGCAGCATTCCCCTGGGTGTGTGCTTTGCTTCCTGGCCATGATTACTGGTGTGAATGGAACCCCCAATCTTACACCATGCTGCCTCCCCATCTTCAAAGGAAGAAGAAAAATTATAATGGATGTTTGGAATGTGCCTGACTTTTATTTTGTTCAGGCCCAAGGAGAATGAGGCAAAGAGATTGAAACCTTTTCTTATTTCATCTGTGTAACCATGAAACTCTACACCTTTTTTTAAAAAAATTGTTTCCTTTATTTCGGGTCAGCTCAGCCCACCGTGGGGGTGGGGTGGCATGGCATGTGGTGCTGGGGATCAAACTGAGGTCCTTGCATGCTTGTCTAAGCAGACGCTTTAGACCGCTGAACTATCTTGCCATCCCAACCCTACAGCCCTTAATCTGTTGAAAGAACTCGCCCTCCTCTGGGAGATATTTCTTTCTTTCTTTTTAACTTTTTTTTTTTTTTTTAAATTTATTCATTACAGTGTCTTGCTACACATCACGGACTCTTTTTTGTGTGTGGGGGGGGGTCAGCTCAGCCCGCCCTGGGGGGAGGGGCTGGCATGGCATATGGTGCTGGGGATCGAACTGCGGTCCCTGAGAGTTTGCCTAAGCTTGCCAAAGCAGTTGCTTTAGACCGCTGAGCTATCTTGCCAGCCCTCTTTCTTTCTTTTTTTTTAATTTATGTATTTGGTACACGGTCTCACTATGCAGCTCAGACTCATAGTGATCCTCCTGTTTTCAGCCTCCCCAGTGCTGGGATTACAAGCATGTGCCCTGCTTGGGAGATTTCTGATTCATTTCTTCCAACCCGCTCCTCTGCTCTGCATTTTTGTAGTTCACTACTGTCAGAGTTTTGTGTGTGCTCACCTCCCTGTTCATCTCTTCTCTCCTGTCCCCTGTGATCACAAAGCAGGGTGCCTATTAAAGGGTTGAGTTTCTGGGTTTTGTATTTATTGTATTATGCATGCATGTATGTATGTATGTACTGGGGATCCAACCTAAGACTTTGTGCTTGCCAGGCAGGAGCTTATGCCACTGAGCTATCTCTCCAGCCCCTGGATTTTTGTATGTTAAAAAGATGAGATCTGGGCCAGGGAGATGGCTCAGTGGAATAAGCTCTTTCCTGGCAAGTGCAAGGGCCTGAATTCAATCCCCAGTTCCACCAAAAAATAAATAAAATAAAGTAAAATGAATTTTAAAAAATAAATAAAAAGATGAAATCCTTGCTATAATTAGCAGTGCAACACTGATCTGCTATGCTTGCCCCTCAAAGGAAATTGATTGGCAATCTGGATAGGAGAAATAAGAGTGAGAAAAGTGGAGTTTTTTTACTTTTTTAGTTTTTTGAGGCAGGGTCTCACTGGGTCTTGAACTCACTGTGTAGCCCAAGCTGGTCTCAAATGCATGATGATCCTCCTGCTTTAAGCCTCCTGAGGGCTGGGATTACAGGTGTGTGCCATCATGCTTGGGAAAGATGAGACTATGACATTGGCTTTGTGACTCACAAACTCACTTTCCTTGGTACAGCAGCAGTAATTCACGATGTGGCAGTGACCTCAGGCCACCCAGGCTAATGAGAAAGCACATGCTGAGAAATCTGAATTGTAAAAGACCATACGCCCTAGGCCCTGGGCCCTGGGTCCTGGGTCCTGGGTCCTGGGTCCTGCCCATCATGCCATGAGATTGTGAAATCCCAGGGATTTCCCTGGGATTTAGGACTCCCTCTGTGAGCTGCTGAGGTACACACTAAATACAGGCTGTACACACTAAATACAAAGACACAGCACCCACAAACTAAATCCACTTGTCACCAATTTTTGTACAGTGTCCACCTGAGAATGGTTTACCCCAGGCTGTGTGTGGTGGCATGTGAGGCTGAGGCAGGAGGAACACCGCATGTTCAAGGCCAGCCTGGGCTACACAGGAAACCCTCTCTCAACTTCCTGCTTCACCTCTTCTACCCCCCAAAAGATCACTTTCCAGATGAGTGATTGATGGATAGAATTTTACTTATCTGAGGTTCAGAGTAATACTTTCTCCTGAAATGATTTTTTTTTTTTTTTTGGTGGAACCAGGGATTGAACTCAGGCCCTTGTGCTTGCAAGGGAAGCACTTATTCCACTGAGCCATCTCCCCGGCCCTTCTCCCAAAATGATTTGGTTCTTCTCATGTATAGAACTATAGTACCAAAATATTGTATTCAATTTTTTTTGGTACTGGGAATCGAACTCACAGCCTCATATTTTCCAGGCAGATGCTGTGCCTCTGAGTTGTATTCAAGACCCTCAATTTTATACTGAATTTCATTTAAAAATCCATAGAACTTTGCATTCTGTCTTGCTACTTAGGTACTAGATATTCTCTTCACTCTCTATCCATAAAGGCTAAGATATTTACTCTTTGCCCCTTTCAGTTTTCTTTTTTTTTTTTTTTTGGCAGAACCAGGGATTGAACTCAGGCCTTTGCGCTTGTCAGGGAAGCGCTTATTCCACCGGGCCATCTCCCTGGCCCCCCTTTCAGTTTTCTGAGAGCTGTGTTCTGCACATCATAAACAGAGACAATGGGGGGGGATAAATCATTCTCAGTATACTGTTTTCTTTGCATTTCTGTCCATCTGTCTCTCTCTCGTCCTGGGGACTCATTGTAGGGCACTTAAGCAAGTGCTTTACTATTAAGATATATCCCTAGCCCTTTTATTTTTTAATTTTTAAAAACTTTTATTTGTTTGGTACAGGGTTTTGCTATGTAGCTCAGACTCAATAGTGATCCTCTCGTCTTAGCCTTCCCAGCTCTGGGATTACAGGTGTGCACCACCAGGCCTGGTTTGGGTGGCCAGCTCTGTGCAGGCCCGGCATAGCATGTAGTTCCAGGGATCGAACCCTGCTAGGCAGGCACTTAGACCTAGCTATCTCTCTGACCCCCTATCCCTTTTAAACATTTCATTTTGAGATAGAATATCCCTAAATTACACAGCAAGGCCTCAAGCTTGCTGCACTGCTTCAGCTTCTTGAGTAACTGAGATTGCAGATGAGCACCTCCAAGCCCATTTGTTTTTTACAAATGGTTTTTCTGGTCAGTGTCAATTAAGTTAGTATACTTTAGCTTGTGCAACATCCTGAGAAAACTTGTATCAGTTGTAAAATGTGATATAATATCAGCAGCTGGCTGTTTGAAAACTTAATTAAAAATAAAATATGCATATATTTCCATATATAAAATAGGCAATAATAATAGTACTTATTTCATAGGATTGTTGAAATTATTGAAATGTTGGGGGGAAAAAGAAACATTATTAAGAAAACGATCGACCATGAGAATTTGCTTACTTGATGTAGCCTGACTCCAGGTGTGCTTTATTTTAACGCACTTTCCAGGAAACTGTAGGTACCTAAGTAATGCTTCTCATAGCTTTCACTAGTAGAGACTATAACTTAGTATATATCTTTTCAATCCAATTCTAATTTTATTTATTTATTTTTTAATTCTAATTTTAAAGGAATGGTCTTTTTCACAGAACAAGAAATTTTTATTATCGTTAATGTTGGTGGATAAAGAATAACAATCTTAATTAGAGGAGACAGAGGGAAACATCAGATATTGAGATAAATTTCTGGGCAGGTTAATTGTTCACAGTCTTTTTTTTTTTTTAAATGATAGGGCTTAACAGTTCATACAATATGAAATTCAACTGAAGTCTTTCATAGGTCAAATTAAAAGAAAAACAGCAAGCAAAACAATTTCCTTAGTGTATCAGAGTATTACAAATAACTTGTCTTCTTTGTACTTCTACATACATTTTAATTTCTAAATTTGAAATTTTTTAAGACAACTCTGTGACTTGTGACTTAAAAATACCGTAGTCATGACAATGATTTTCTGAAATACAGATCGTTGTTGTTTTATAAATGATCAAGATAGAGGACAACCTCAGGTGCTCTTGGGAACACATTTAAGGCTACACCACATATGATACATATAGTTTTAGTTTGCTCATCCTTTCGGGATTATGAAGAATAATTTCATTTTACATTGCAAATTTAATCTTTAATTACTGTGACTTGGATAGATCACAACGTAAAATTTTAAGTTTTCTCAAGAGGCTTTTTTCCAAATAACATCTCGTGGACTTTTTTTTTTTTTTTTTTTTTGCCTCATTACATAACTTTCATCTGTGGAGGAATGGTCTTTTGAAAGGAAGTTCTTACCAACTTGAAATAGAATTACTGCTATTTATTTATTTATTTATTTATTTATTTTGGTGGTACTAGGGAATCAAACTCAGGACCTTGGGCTTTCCAGGCAGGCGCTTATGCCGCTGAGCTGTCTCCTCAGCCCAGAATTACTACTAAAGTCCTATGCATTTCTTTCTTTTTTTTGTATTTAAGACAGGATGTACAGGATGTACAGGGTCTTACTGTGTAGATAGGACTCGTAGTGTTCCTCCTGTTTTCAGCCTTCCAAGTGCTGGGATTACCTGCACCTGCCACCATGGCAGTCTCAATCACTGTCTCACCATGCCCTGGGGGCGGGGCCAGCATGGCAGCAGGGGGTGGGGGTGGTGGAACCCCTGGCCCCTGTGTCCGCCTAAGCAGGGACTTTAATTTGCTGAGCTATTTGGCTGGCCCTAAAGTCCTATTCATTTCCAGGATAATTTGGAAAGCATAAGTAGATTTTATCAGAGCAAACTATAAGCAGAGCCTGTTTTTAGTTTTGGAAGCACAACCCATTTGGGTTGACTGTGGCTAAGGGCGGAGCTTCTGCTGTGCTCTCCTGGGGGCCTTATAGTAGCAGCTGGGCAGAGGGGACCATGGCATTGGCCCAAGGAAGGACCCTTCATGCTCAGGAAATCAGATTTGCGGGGCTCAGTGGCACCCTCTGTTACCCCAGCTACTCAGCGGCTGAGGCAGGAAGATCTGAATTTGAAGCCAGCCTGCTAATTTAATGAGACTTTGTCCTGATACAAAAAGCGTCAAAGGCTGGAGGGTACTTTCCCAGCATGCCTGAGTCACATCCCAATGTTGAAGACAGGAAAAACTGATTGGCTGCCCACCTTCCTTGAAAGTTCCCACCTTCTGCTGCAAGGCCTGCCTCTGTGTCCCATCTGAAACCCAGCCCAAAGCCCCTCCCTGGCCCTCCAACCCAGGCTCTGGCCTCAGCTTCCCCCACCTTGGGTTCAGTTCTCTCATTTTCCCACCCCTTCCCACATGCATAGACAATCTTGAAATCTCATCTCAGTGGATTAAGAGTTTCCAGAGAACCCAGGATTTTTATGGCTTAGCCTAGCTTCTCAGGCCTGAAGCAGGTGGATGGTTTGGAGAGAAGGTCCTTGCTCATGGGGATGAAGAGTGTCCACCGTGTTCCCAGTAATGAGCCCATTTGTGTGTGTGTGTGCACGTGTGCGTGTGCCTGCCTGGCGGGCACTGGTACTTGCTTGAGGCTCTCTGTCCAGTGTTTCCACATGTCTCTGTTGAATTCTCACAAGCTATTATATCCAGGCTGACCATAGAGGTGCACACCAGTAATCCCAGCACTCAGGAGGCTGAGGCAGGAAAATCAATGTGTGACTTTAAGGCCAGCTTGAACCACAGCATGCAAAACAAGCAAAATGAACTAAACACTAAACCCTGAAGGCAGTAATTGCACCCCTCACCCAGAACAGTGGTCCCGGCAGCAAGGTGAAGTAATCTCCTGAGCATGCCCCAGCCATGCCTGCAGCCTCTGTGGAGGCCAGAAGGCTTGTCAGAGGTCTGTGCTGCAGCTGGGCAACCAGAAAGGAGCCTATGCTAATTGAAAATAGAGTTAAGGAAAGAGGTTTCATTGTTAATCAACAGCTTAATTGCCTCCGGGATATTTTAAATAAATACCACTCGCTACTTAAGGAGCAGTGCTCTGCCAGTGAGATGCAAAAATTCCTTAATTAAGCCATCTTGGGTAGCCCCAGCTGAAATGTCTGCCTTAGCTTCATAGCTAGATTCCTGAGTCACACACAACTCAGCCGGATGGGGCTGGGGGTGGGGAGTGTAGGGTCCTCTGAAAAACAAATGGAATGGAGCGCATATATATATAATATATAATATATTATATATATTATATATAGTTTGTTTGTTTTGGCAGAACTGAGGATTAAACTCAGCCCTTGTGCTTGCCAGGGAAGCGCTTATTCCACTGAGCCATCTCCCGGGCTGGAGCATATTTTTGGTGCATTTTATGTTTTTTGTTTTTGTTTTTGTTTTGCGTGGAACTGAGCCATCTCCCCGGCCCTATTTTATGTGTTTTGAGTAAACCATTTCAACCTGCAGAGGAGGCAGGGATGGTGGCTGACACCTGTGATCCGCGCACTAGGGAGACTGAGGCAGGAGGATCCTTGTGAGTTCAAAGCCAGCCTGAACTACCTAGCAAGACCTGTCTCAAAAAATCAAGAGAGGACAAAACCCTGCAGGGAACATATTGTGGCTAAGGCATGATACACAAGTAGTCATTGTTACAATTTGTGAAATGAAACAAATGTAGTTTCTTGGTCATTAAGAAAGGAGACCCTTGCCAGGGAGATGGCTCAGTAGAATAAGTGCTTGCCTGGCAAGCGCAAGGGCCTGAGTTCAATCCTCAGTTCTTCCAAAAAAAAAATAAATAAATAAACATTTAAAAAAAAGGAGAGGGTGAAGTGGTTTTTACAATTAACCAGGTAGGGAGTTGCTAAATCAGTCATTCATTCAATCAAAAAACCTGAGTGTTCATGCTGACAAGCTTATGTCAGTGTTAAACTAAATAGAACTAGGGCCGGACATGGTGGCGCATGCCTGTAATGCCAGCACTCGGGAGGCTGAGGCAGGAGGATTGTTGTGAGTTCAAGACCAGCCTGAGCTACAAAGTGAGCTTAAGGCGAGCCCGAGCTGCATAGTGAGACCCTGTCTCAAAAAGACAAAAACAATAAACTAAGTAGAACCAGAGATTTAAGGGAACCTGCTGGCCTTCAACAAGGAAAATAAAACCAGATACCACAAGCTTAGATATTCAAAAAGTCTGACTTAACAGATTGTTGAATTTGAGTAAAGATGCAGCACAAAGCCCAGTAAATTCTGGTGAAAAAAGGAGAAGGAAGCGAAAGGGGCAGCTGCCTCGAGGGCAGGGCAGTGAGGTGGAACACATCTGTCACCACCCTGCAAGGTGCTCTGGCCAGCTGGACCTTTAGAGTGGCCCTCAAGCCCTTATGGAAGTTGTAGCAACAATTCGGAGGGGGGCGAGGCAAACATGCTATGTGGGGGATTTTAAGTGCAGGCATGGTTCACTGTACCAAGCTCACTGATTTCATTTCAGAGAAACAGTGGCTATCAGGTGGTGGTTGTGCAAACCTATAATCCCAGCACCACGGGAGGTTGAGGCAGGAGGATTGCAAGTTTGAGCTCAGTCAGGGCACATTAAAGGCTCAGACAAACCCTGTCTAAAAGTAACAATAAAAATGGGCCAGAGAGGGCTGGAAAGAGCTCAGCAGATTAAAGCGCCTACAAGCAGGAGCAGGGGTCAGAGGTTCTATCCCTGGGCCTACCATGCTGGCCCCACCCCCAGGACACACTGAGATGGTATCTGAGATTGGGCATGGTGGTGCACTTGTAATCCCAGCTCTTGGGAGGCTGTAAACAGTGAATCACTGAGTCCCATCTAGTAGTGAGACCCTGAACACCCTGTAGGCTCTTCCCTAAAATACAAAAAGAAAAAGGCCGGAGAGATAGCTCAGAGGCATAAGCACCTATCTGGCAAACACAAGGGCCCAAGTTCGATCCCTGGCCCCCAGGTGTGGTGGCACACAATCCTAGCACTCAGGAGGTTGAGGCAGGAGGATCTCTGCAAGTTTGACTGAGACCAGCCTGGGGGTGCGACAAAAGTGAGTACAAGGCCAGATCAAACTGCATAATGAGATCTTATCTCTAAATAAATACATAAAATAGCAATAAAAACAAAGCCAGGAATGTAGCTCAGTGTGAAGGGCCTGGGTTCAATCCCCAGGACCACACTTACAAAGTGGGATCATACTGGCCAGGAATGATGGTGCAGTAGTCCAGGAGGCTGAGGCAGGGGGATTACAAGTGAGCCCATCCTGGGCAATTTAGCAGTGTAAGGAGACATTATTTCAAAATAAAAAGGGCTAGGAGTGTAGCTCAGTGTGAAGGCCCTGAGTTCAATACTTCATACTATAAAAGTAAGTGTGTTTATCAGACATTTTTGCTGCGCAGATTCAGAGCTCCACGCTGTTGTATGGAACTCTTTAAAGCAACTGGGTTGGCAGAGGAGCACACTTAGATACACCTGAGAGGGACTCAAACCTATCGGAGGGAACCACACAGCCTAGGTGTCTCCTAAAAGTCACCTCCTCTGGAATCCAGTACTGGGAGGCCAGCCTGGGCTAAAGTGAAACTCTGTCAAAAACCAAAACTAAACAAAGGGGGAAAGAAGGAGGGAGGAAGAGATGAAAGTAAGGAGAGAAATGTACAATACAGGATGCATTTTATAAGATTATTTTATAATGGCCCACCCAAAGAATCATGTAAAAAGAGTGCATGAAATCTGTCTACACACTAAAGATCAAAGAATCCAGCTGAGGGCCTTGATCCCACAGTGATGTCCATATGAGTCCCGCTGAAGGCCTAGAGCCCACAACAATGTCTCATGCAGACCTGTCTCACAGATCAGAAAGTCTGTGCCAGCGGGATGAAGGATCTGTGCTAGCAGGCTGAGGGATCTGCACTGGAGCCAGGAAGTGCTCAAAGGAAAGAGCAGAGCTCCCCCAGATGGGCCACAGCCATCCTCAGTGACAACAAGGTCCCAGAGGTCCTCTTCAGTGAGTACAACCAAGTTCTGGAAAGCTAGCGTAACGAGGTCTCCTGGCAGAATAGCCCAGGAGAACCAGCAGCTTCCAACAGCCTCTCCTTTCCTCACCATTTCTGCATCTTATGCCCCTGGCAGTAAACCTCAGGTGGGTGCCCCACACCCAGAACCACACTGGTTCAGTTTAACTGAGTATTACAAGTTGATCACCAGTTGTCAGTGCATCACCAGAGGGAAGCAGGGAAGCAAGGAGAGAGAGAAGAACAGAAGGAAGACAGGTTTGCCTCCCAGTATTCTCCAGGGTCACGGATATTTTTAAAGATTCTTCAATGGCCACTGCATTTATCCGGAACCTCTTCCCTACAGTAGCGAACTCCCATGGGCTATTCTACCCATGGCAACTGCAGTGGGCACTTCTCCACTTGAGGTTCCTGGCATGTCCTGGAGGTGCTGGCTTCTGGGGACCCAGGCTGTAATCAGTCATTGGTGCCAAATTTGCAAGCCCCTGCTTGACCTGGCTGCCTTTGCTCAGCATGTGTTCAGCTGGATTGAAGCAAGAATGGGTCCATTGTGGATGCTTCCTGGCAGCCCCTGGTGGGCACTGTCCCCAGGGTCTCCCAGTAGAGCATCAGGGACACACACAGTGCAGGGGCCCAAGCTGAGAGATAAATAAGCTGTTGATGTGGGAATCCTGCTGAGCTATCTCACTGGCCCTGAGAGTGCAGACTTTTGCTTGAAGTTAGTTACCAATTCATGTTTCTTCCTACTGCTTAGCTCAGTTTGGAATATTACTTTATCGTTTGTTTTTTGAGTCAGGGTTTTGCTAGGTAGCCCAGGCTGACCTTGAGCTCACAGCGATCCTTCTACATCAGCCTTTGAGTGCTTTTGGATCACACATATGGGCGTGCGTCCATCACCAAGCCGGGCTTCAGTGTTCCTGAGATGGCTTTTGCTAAATGTTTACATTTGCTTATAGGTACAAGAAAGTACCTACAGAATTTATCCAAAAGCAAATGAAAAAGCAAACCAGTGGTAGAACATGGAATAAAAGGGCCTGATCTGGTAAAGAAGCACTGCTGCCCAGTTGTGAAATAAATTATCTGCCAATGTGGGCAGAGATGAAGACTCAAGCTGAGAAAAGCCACAGGCACCCTCAGACATCCACCCCCTTTCTCAGGCATCCCCCAGGCTGCAGGGAGGGAGGACCACATAGTGTCAGCCCAGGTGCCCTCAGTCTCCAGAGTGTGGAGCCTGATGGCTGGCCGGCTTTTACTTTTACTCCAAGACTTGGGAGGGGGCTCCAAAGTGATTAAAAAAAAAAAAAAAAAAAAAAAGCTGCCTAGGAGCTGGAAGGAGACAGGAGACTGAGCCTGGTGTTCCAGCTCTTGGCCTCTGAGGGCTCCTGCATCACCCATCATCAGAGCTTAAGCCTAACCTTCTCCTCCTTCTCCCATTTTCATCACTTTGGAGCTCCCTCCTAAGTCCTGGACTAAAAGTAAAAGCTTTTTGCTGAAACTGGACTTCTTTTTATATAGGGTCTCATTTTGTAGCCCAAGCTGTCCTCAAACTCACAGTGGTTCTCCTACTTCAGTCTCCCACATATTATAGATATGTGCCATCAAGCCTGGAGATGTTTACCTTTTTTTTTTTTTTTTTTTTTTTTTGTCTTTTTGAGACAGGGTCTTACTATGCAGTTCAGGCTGGCCTTACGCTCACTGTGTAGCTCAGGCTGGTCTCAAACTCACAATCCTCCTGCCTCAGCCTCCCGGAGTGCTGGGATTCCACGTATATGCCACCATGCCAGGCTAAAGTTAGATTTTTGAGGGTGTATTTTCACATATTTTAGCTGGTCACATTAGTGCTGACCTCAGGTGTTAGATATGTGTGTATACATGATGTGCTGTCCAGTATTTCCTTGGACATCATTTATGATGTAAATTCAGTTGACATCAGATGCTATACTTTCACATGTGCTTTTCAGGCCACTGTTGCATCCGCCACTAATTCGTACTTCAGATTGCATCACCAGTGCCCCTGGGAAGTGCTGGTTGCTGGCCCAGTGCTGGGTCCGGAGTGTGCCTGATGTCTTTCTGGAAAAGTCCCTGACTCCCCAACACTATTCATGCTTAGCATTGTGTCTTGAAATTGTTTTAAACCACTAAAAGCGCTCTTCCCGCTTTTATGAGATGATGACCAAAGGGACAGACCCATATATTATTTTTAACATATTGTCTTATATCTGTTGAATTGTGTTTTAACTTAAAAATGCTTTAAGGCCAAGGAGATAGTTTGGCAGTCTAAGTACCTGGCTGGCAAGCACAAGGACCTGGGTTGGATCCCTAGTACCACATGTGCTACCCCGAAGCCGAGCGTAGTCATGCATGCCTGTAATCTCAGCGCTGGGGAGGCTAAGACAGGAGGATCACTAGGAATCTGAGCTGCATAGCAAGACCTTGTACCAAATTAAAAAAAAAAAAAAAATTAGCCAATACAGGTATGGTCCATGTACTTGTAATCCCAGCACTTGGGAGGCTCAGGTAAAAGAATTACAAGAGTTCCTGGCCAGCCTGCATTTCATAGTGAGTTCAGGGTCTGCTTGAACAACAACAGAAAGCCAAGAAACAAAAACCCAAAGAATTATTTCCAGCTCTGTTCACAATGGTTCTCCCTTTGAAAAGTACATCAGAAATCTCTTGTTTTTTTTTTTTTTTTTTTAAAGGAAATACCATGTTAAACCCTTGCAGATTTTTAAAAGCTAACAACCTGCCAGGTATGCTAGTGCATGCCTGTAATCCCAGCACTCGGGAGGCAGAGGCAGGAGTATTGCTGAGAGACGGAGGCCCGCCTGAGCTACAAAGCAAGATGTTGTCTCACAAAACCAAATCTTGGCATTTTTAGTTCCTTTTTTTAAAAAATGACTTCAATAAGCTGTTTTACAAGTAGATGACAAAGTTTTTTAAGAAAAATACTGCTCAGAGCTGGGACTGTAGCTTGACGGTAGAATACTTGTCTAGCATGTGAAAGGCCCTGGGTTTTGAGCCCCAGCACCACAAAAAAGAAATAAATGAACTAATACATATATTAAAAGTGCTTCTCACCTCTTTCCTATCAGCCGAGATAAAGGAGAGTGAGACCCATTCTAATTGTACTCTGCTGCGGTCCTCCAAGGCTGCCTCCCCCGAAGGCCCTCAGCTGATTGTGGTGCACTCTTTCCTCAAGTGAAAAAGTTGTGTGGGGCCAGGGACTATTTAATTAGGAAAACATCAGGGTTTCTTTGTTTTGTTTTGGTTTGTTACTTTCTTTTTTCCTCTTCCTACTGTGTTTATTTCATTTTGTATTTGGGAATTGTATTTTCTTTTTGAATTTAGACTTTGCTCCTGTTTGTGCTTTACAGTGTATAAAAAGGTAGTTTCTTTTTCCTTTGCATATTTTTCTCTTTCCAAGGAGAGATTGTTGCTGACCAAAGTAAAACACTGGGGTGTTTAGGATCCTGCTGGGCTATTTTAAATATTTGGTCCCTCAAAGGGCCCCAAGCAATAACTACCTGAATTGCTTTTAATTACACAATATAGCAGCATCATTTTACTGCAGATTCTTTCTGATTGATGCTGGAGGTAATTGTAACCGCGGATGATGGGATTAAGTGGCTCTTGAAGTGACTTTTTAGTTCTTTGGGAACAAAGGGAAAGAGGAGAACACTTAGTTCCCTTTTTTGCCTGAGCAGCCTTTTTCTTCACTTGCGTATAAAGAAATACAATTAACAAGCATTATCCCCAGCAGTAAATTGAAACGCACATGCCTACAAGAAGCGCTCTTGACTGCAATTAGACATATATGACCCAAGGTACCCTGGCCATTCATTAGCGCTAATTGTTTGAGAAGCAACCCCGGAACAAACGATGAAAACGTAGGTGCGTAACTAGGATTAATCGCACGTGTGACGAGCGCGCCTCGCGACATGCTGCCTTCAGCTCCGTGGCCACAGCGTCTGGCTCAGCTCCGTGGTGAACTCTTGGGGGTTTGCTCAAGACCTGGTAGTGTTTATAACAAACAACTTATATCTTTCTTAATTAATAGGAATTGCTGTACAAATGTTAGCGTTTTGTAATTAATCTCGCTTCCTCGTGCCTGCGTGTTATTGCTGTAGTCTGCTGATACCACTGAGAATCAGCGTCAGCCCACTTCATAGGTTTGCCATTCAGCACGTGGAATGGGAAGTAGCAGAGGAGAGGGACGGGAAGAAAGAATGCCCACGGTGCCAGACAGGAGGACTGACCTGATCCAGGATCTCCACCTCTGCTCCAGGACTTACTACATAACTGGAGCTCCTACCTCATCACATCAGGGGCTCATTTCCAAGGAAGAAATCCCAGTATCAGTGTTCATCTGCGTGGAATGTAAGGCTCCCTTCCAATTCCCCATGGTATCAGGGAATTGAACTTGGGACCTTGCACTTTCCAGGCAGGTAACTTATGTCACGGAGCTATCTTCCCAGCCTAAGACTGACTTTTAAAAAGAGCTACCACATTCCATGGACAAACCCAGAGAGTTTGCTGATTGGGACTCTGGATAACTCATTTTTCTTGTTATTACTGTGAAAAGCTGTTGACATGTCACAAAAAAATCATTCACAGATTGTGTTAAACAGTTTATGGGAAACCTTTACCTCTTAATTTTTTATTGTATTCCCTTTATACTTACCATAAAAAGTGTTACTTTTTGAATTTGATTAGTTAAGTCCACTGAAAACTAAGCTACAAGATAATTCAGTAACAGCAACTTCTTTGGTAACTAAAAGAGGAAAACTGTTTTGCACTTCGAGCTGATACATTGCTAAGTGTGCCACTGGATTGAGAAAGCAAACCTCACCTAAATTTGAGCAAGCTCTACAAAGTCTTGCCTTAAAAAGATATTCAAAAGATTTAACGCTCTTAGCACATTAAACATACTTAAAAAAAACTATGTTAGAAAAAGCCTCATGATCACATCCATATGTTTAGTTTTAATTTTCATCACACTTAGCTCTGCATAATTAAGAAGGAAAAAACAATCTTAATCTTATTGTGGGTTCCACACAATCAAAGCCACTTCCACGTGATTCGTGATCACAGCTTGCATTCACAGCTTTCGTGTGTGTGGTATGGGGCTGACAATTAGACCCAGACTGTGTTTTTTCTAGAAATTATTCAGTGTGAGAGGAAGATCAATATTAGCCCCTCCCCAAATCCACAGAGCAGAATAATCAAGGGACTGTAGCTACCAAAATATCAAAATTCTAAGCTGTGTAATATTTTGGCCTAATTTCACTAAGATTGACACTTGAAAGGAATTTTTGAGAGACTCTTATCTAGAAAGAAAACAGAGATTCCATTAACTCAGATCATTTTCATGACAGTTACCAAAAGGAGAAAAAAAAATTAGGATGTGGAAAGAACTATTTTCTCAAAACTGTAGAGCCATTTTTTTTGAAGAAAAAAAAAAAAAAACCTGCTGTGATCACTTTCATTGCAAAGACCAGCCATGGGGTGGTGCATTCATTTGACATGTTTAGCAAGTCTTTCCGCTTGTGGAAAACTCTGGAAAAGAATCCAGGGCCACGTATGTGTGGGTGATGGTCTTCTCCTGTGATTCTTAATACAAAGTTGAGAAGTTGATTTGTCTAGTTTGAATTTGCTGTTACCTCTAAAGCTCTGAACAAGCCAGGAAATAATCATGTCTTCTTTAAATATTATGTTTTCAGGCTGGGTGTGGTGGCAGGCGCCTCTCATCCCAGCACTGGGGGGTGAGGTTAAGGAGATCACTGTGACTTTGAGGCCAGCCTGAGTTGCGTTTGGAGACTCTGCCTCAAAAGAACAGAATAGCAACACTCCTCCATGTTATTTTAAAACACCTAATTTCCCAGTATTAATGGAATTTCTAAGTGATAAAAGTTTAGCAGATCTTCCTTTTCAAAAAAATATTTTAAGGAGGCTGGGGAGACAGCTCAGTGGAATAAGCGCTTCCCTGTCAAAAGCAAGGGCCTGAGTTCAGTCCCTGGTTCTGCAAAAAAAAAAAAAAAAAAAAATATTTTACTTTGTATTGACCTTTACTCTTTGTAAATTACTTTTATGTACCTCATTTTCTCCCTACCACAGTTATATGAAGGAGGGTTTTTCTGTTTTGATTTAGTGTGGTTTTTTTGAGGTAAGGTCTCGCTATGTATTTTAGGCTGCTTTAAACTGACTGTTTCAGGGACTTGGCTGAGATCCCCAATGTCTGAATGAGGGGTGCAGTGAAGAATGAAGAAAAAACAAGCAAATTTAATAATTCATAAAGGGAGCCAGGAGGTCAGTGCTTCAGGATGGACATAGAGACAATCCAAGTTGGCCACTATTTATTGGGGGCACATGGTAATTGGAGTATCAGATGTTGTAGAGGGCAGTGGGGATCTTAACGCACGGGGATCTTATCTGGATGGGGATTATTTCAGGTGACTCAGAGGCCAGCAGTGAACTTATGCCGATGGCATCTTGCCCTGCTAGTCACAGCATCATGGAACCTTTAAGGCCTCCAAGCTCTAGACTCAATTTATAATTTGTGCTGGGGGGATAGCTCAGTAGAATAAGTGCTTGCCTGGCAAGCACAAGGGCCTGAGTTCAATCTGAAGACACTGGGGTCCCTGTGCTTTGCCAAGGAAACTGTAGAAAAACAAGTTCCGCCAAAAAATAAAAAAAGAATTATAATTTGTAGTTCCCAATAACTGGGTAGTCCAGGCTGACCTCGAAATGATGGTAATCCTCCTGCTTCCCCAAGTGCTGGGATTTTTAGATGTGTACCACATACCTCACCTGTTTTTAATTTTTGAGACAGGCTCTGAGAATGTTGCCCAGGCTGGCCTCAAATTCCCAACCTCACATAATCCTGCCTCATCCTGCTCAGCAGAGGGGACTACACTTGTAGTGGTCCTATGAGAGCAGTAGTTCAGGCTCCTCACAGTGTTAGCTGTGAACTATTTTCTGCAGCTGGTTTTGGAAGGAGAGCATTTTGGGAAGGGATGCTCACCAGTGGCCATCGGCGGCACAGTTTTCCTCTTTATTGTTGCAGCTGGAGTTTCAGGATGTAGAATCATAATCTTCACTTGGCAAAAGGAGGTTAGGCTGGCATGTCCCCTAGGCTTCCTCCACTTATCAAGCCTGTCCTTGCTGTACAGCAACTTGTTTTTCTACGGTTTCCTTAGCAAAGCATAGGGATCCCAGTGTCTTCAGAATCCCATAGTATCACTAGGACTGGCCTGGACCTGTGTCATTTCCCCAGGATCAAATCCCTGTGTGTGTCACTTTGGCCACAAGACTTTCAGCACAAAATGGAGCTCTTGGGTGAGGCATGACATGATTGTGATTGTGAGTTGGCCCTGAAATGTCTTCTCAGCTTGCCTGAAACTGGCCTCACACTCAGCAGCATTTGTATCAGACGTGGACCTCATGTAGAGCCCGTCCTGGGATGGGGAGGCGAATAGCTGGGGATTGCTCTCCTGTCCACGAAATGCTCCCAGTCACTGTGCACTGTTGCTATGGAAACTGAAACATGATTCTTCAAAATAGAGCTGGAATTTCTCTGGGCATTGGGAACTTAGCAAAGCCAGAGCAGAAGCAAGCCTCCATAATAGCTTCTGGCACAAACACTTTGTTATTAATAGCCATATGCATGGTGGAGAAAGGATGACCGTGTGGGCTCTTACCTCAGCCAGGACTGCAGATTCTACTGTGACCACCTCCACTGCTGCTTGAGATCAGAACCCAGAGAACCTGGTGTTGCTGGGTGTGTAACCACAGGAGGACTGTGCCACTGCCTCCCAGTCTGCTCCTCACGGCCACACGGAGATCCTGGGAAGGACTCATCCAGGGCCTGACACAGGAGACAGGCACAGCCTTCCCATGAGCTTTCCAGCACCATCATGACCCACAGCTTCCTGGGAGGCAGGGATGATCTTTACCCTTGTCTGATCGCTGGGCCTGTCCTCGCTCAGCTCCCTCACCTCCTGAGGGATTTGTTCTGCCAGTGACAAGGACTTCACTGGCTCAGGTGTATCAGAGTCCCAAGTTCCTGGGATTACACTTCCTTTTTTGTTAACAGGCTTGCTTGCTTGCTTGCTTGCTTGCTTTCTTTCTTTCTTTCTTATTTATGTATTTGGTACAGGGTTTCATTATGCAGGTCAGAATTGTAGTGATCCTCCTGTTTTCAGCCTCCACAGCACAGGGATTATAGGTGTGTGCTACCACACCTGGACTGGATCACAGGCTCAGCAAATTCCAGGACTAGGGATCAAACTCTGGTCCCTGCACTTGCCAAAGCAGGTGCTTAGTCTGCTGTGCTATGTCGCCCTGTCCCAGACAAGTTTCTTACTTCACTGTGAACTTGGTATGAGAACCTGGTTGTCTTGGTTACTTTTCTCCTATTGCTGAGACAGAATACCCAACACCCAAATTTAAGGAAGGAAAGTTAGCTCAGTTTGTGGAGGTTTCAGTCTGTAATCAGTTGGCTCCAAGGCAGTGTGACACAGGGGCAACACTTCAAGGTGGCAGAAGACAGCAAAAAAAAAGCAAGAGCAAAAATGGGGTGGGAAGCCTCTTTTCCTTCCTTAGGTCATAAGCCCTTCCCGAGGCAAGATGTAACACTCACAGGATCTCCTTGCCCTCCTGCATAGGCTGAGGATGTTTACAAAGTGAGGATCCCCTGCTGAACTACTTAAACTTCTCAAGTTGACACATTATATCAACCATCACTTTAGTTTTAACACGGAGCTCCTCTAGAAGTTTGATATTCATTACCCCCACCCCCAAGACTTCTGTGGTTAAGGCTACTACTAACTCAGTGGGTGGAGAACAGAGAGCAACATGATTGCCAAGCGTGGAAAACTCTTAACCATAGCATTCCCTTTGGCTTGATTCATGCACAGTTGGGTCATTAGTGTCCAACTCCCCTGCCTAAATCCAAGAGGGCTAGACCCTGATGAGAGTCCCCAGTCCTACCTAGGATGCCTAAAGCACTTTGGTGTACTTACAGTGCTGGGATTTCTTTTGAATAAGTTCCTTCCCTTTCCCAGTATCTACTGTACCCTTCACATTCCATTTTCTCTTTCAGATTCTCACACTAAGGAGACAATGTGATGTTTGCACATGGGGGTCGGATTTATTTCACTGAAGAGTATTTCTCTAGTTGCATCCATTCACTAACAGAAGGCTCAAATTTATCCTGCCTGTTTCATAGCTGAATAATACTCTATCATGTAAAACTACCATATCTTCTTTATCCATTTTTCAGTTGATGGGCATCTGGGTTGTTTCCAGCTATGACAAACTCTTGCTATAAAAATGGGTGAACATATGGCACTGTGCTATGAAGTTTTTAGTTCTTCTGGAAAAATACTCAAGAGAGGAATAGCTGGTTTGAATGGGATCTCCAATCCTGGCTTTTTAAGGAATCTCCACAGATTTCCAAGGTGGTTGTGCCAGTCCTGCACTCCTACCAACAGTGAAGAAGGGTTCCTTTATCTCCACAGCCTCTCCAGCATTTGTTGTTGGCTGATTTCTTGATGTTAACCATTCTTTCTGGGGGAAGATGGAATCTCACTGTTTTAATTTGCATTTCTCAAATGACCAATGATGTTGAACATTTTTTCATATATTTACATTTGTGTTTCCTCCTCTGAGAAGTGTATATTCATTTCAGATGCCCATTTTTGGATTGGGTCTTTGAATTTGCAGGGGCCTGATTTTTTTCTTTTTAAAAAAAATTTTGTTTTTATAGGTTCTCACTATACAGATTGGACTTGTAGTGATCCTCCTGTTTTCAGCCTCCCAAGCACTGGGATTATAGGCTTGTGCCACCATGCCCAGTCTTTTTAATTCTGTATATGTTCTAGATAGGAAGCCTTTGTTGGAGGTGCAGTGGACTATAATTTTTTTTCCCATTTTGTGGGTTCTCTTTTTATTCTGTTGGAGAGTTCATAGCAGGAACTGTGTGTGTGTATGTGTACAATTATTTATTGAGACAGGCTCTCACTATACAGGATGCAGTTCAGGCTGGTCTTGTGCTCAGTTTTGTACAACCTGGGGGCTGGTCTTGAACTCGCAGAGATCCTTCTGGCTTCACCTTCCAAGTGCTGGGATTATAGGCATCACTATGCTGGGTTCTAGGGCCACACAGTGGGTGCCCGCATCTGGGGCTGAGACAGTGTGCCTGGATCCTGGCCGAGACTACACAGCCTGTGGGCCTGGGGATCAGACTTGGATCCTTATGCTTGCCAGGTAGGTGCTTATGTCTCTGAGCTCTGTGTATAACAGTAGCATGTGACTCACTGAAGAGAAAATTTCATTGTAGCAGAATGTCCTGCACTGGGCAGTGATGCATTGGGAAAATCAAGAGGCACTGGTAGCCCTCTGACTTTATTGCACAGTAGAACCACATTGGTAACTTCTGAAAGTCCCAAAGCCTCGATTTCACCCTGCCCCAGTGACATCAGGCATCCTGCAGCCTCACTGTGGCTTTGGCAGGGTAGGGTGTGCAAGACCTTCCTTGTCACTTAGGGAGGGTGGGTGAGGACTGAACTAGGTGTATATGTGTCATCATAGGGAAGAAGTTGTGCCAGAAAGGCACAGTTCATAGGTTGGATGAGAAGTTCAAGGACAGCAGAGAGGCACTTAAATTAAGGAAGGTGCCCGCTACCACTGGGCTTGGCTCTTCCATAGCAGCAATACTGGCTGAGGAATGGCAGCTGCTTCTGGATATGTTGGTTGGTGCTACAGTCTGGGTAGGACCTGCCTTTCTCTCTACAAGTCACATGAGAAGTTGCTCTCTGTAGTGGCTTTAAGATGTGGGATCTTAGAGGGTGGTGGTACACACCTCCAATCCCAGCATTCAGGAGGCTGAGGGAAGATCACTGCAAGGACCAGCCTGATCTGGGCTACATATCGAACTCACTGCCAGCCTAAACTGCAGAGAGAACATGTCTCAAACAAGAGAAGTGGGGTCCAGTGGGGAGTTTATAGGTCCTGAGTCCTGCCTTTTAGGGACTTAAGTAGAAGGTAGGGGCAGGGGGAAGGACTGAATTAGTTCCTCAGGAGAGATGGATAAGACAGCAAGCTTCTGTGGCCTCTCTGGCTTCCTGTGCTTCTCATAAGGTGCCATCATATGACATAGCCAAGGGGGCCTCCCTAGAGCCAGCGCTTGCTCTTTGGACTTTTACCACCAAAACTGTGAACCAAAGATTGTATTTTCTCCATAAAGTTACTCAGCCTCAAGTACTTGCCATAGAAAGGACAAGCAGACTGGCGTAGCCACTACCAAGGGAATGGACGACCTGAGCTGTCCTGAGGAGGCCATGAGCTCACCACACTGTTGGAAAGCTGGTTACCTCAGCCGTCTGGATGCAAATTCTGGGTCAGGTCTCGTCCATGGTGGCACACTGGGTGATCGGTGCTAGGTAACTACAGTAGTGACATCTCTTTAGTGCCATGAGCTGGTAGTGGCTTTAAGATGTGCGATCTTAGAGGGTGCTTCCTTTTTGTATGGTTTATGTGAGCTTTTGCTGGTATAGGTAGCCATCATAAAGTAGAAATTGATACCAGCTTCTTACCCCTTCTTCTGATTGTCAGAATATTGTGTTGAACCATATACAGTTGCCATTTTATAGTTAAAAATGGGATATTTGATCCAATTTCATATCATTTGGCTGATTAATGCCTTCCAGTATATCATACTGCCATTGGAAGCCTTTATAAATGCTTTTATTGGTTTGTTTTCACCCAAGCATAAGAGGCATTAAAAGGAATAATGTTATTTCTGGTAAAGGTGCAAATTAGAAAAAAGTGTACAGAGTTAGAAAAATCTAAATCCCGAGTTCTACAGTTTCAAGGTATCCCTAATCCACTTCCAAGGCATTTACTTCTTCTTTGCAGGTATTTTTCTTTGCAGTTTTTATGACGTTAAGCTGCTACTGCATATATAGAATGGATGATCAGAAATATGGTGTGTATTTAAGTATTATAGTAAAAAGCACATTGCCATTAATCCTACTCAGACTACTTCCCTCCCAGCACACTTACCCCCTCATTCTCAAAGCAGTTTTGAAAATTCTTTTTTATATCTTTAGGATCTCAAAAACAACATATGTTGGCCAGGGGTAAAAGAACACTTTTGTGTTGTTGCTTGGAATGTAAACTACCACACCCACTATGGAAATCCTCAAAAAACTATAACAAGAAATTCCATTCTACCTCACTCTTCCCTTTTTAGATATCTTCTCCCAAAAGTTAGAGACATATTACAGTGATCCATGAGTACCTGTGTTTATACCAGCACAGCTCACAATGGCTAAATCTTGGAAGTAGCCTATGTGTTCATCAGTAGATGAATGGTAAGGAAATGAGGTATTTGTACACAGTGGAGCACTCTGCCTAAAGGAAAGGGAAACTTGGGTCATGTGCAGGAAAACGGGTACACCTGGAGGCCACAATGCCAGGGGAAGCAAATCAGACACAAAAGGTTAAATATTGTAGGTTCTTCTTGTGTAAGGAATTCAAAGTAAATAACCAAAAGAGCAAAATAAAAGATAGATGTTAAGCAGGGAGGAAGTCTTTGGGAAGGGAATGAAGGGAGAGAGCAGCTGGGAAGGGGTGGGCAGCAAAAAGAGTTAAGGCATGATAAATACTCATGTGCCAATGTCCCATAAAGAATGATGAATGCATTCTTTATGTCTTGCAAGCATGTACTAGTAAACTTTTAAATATGCTGAATGTTATCCAACACAAAGGCTCATAAAAGCATGATGGTCATTCTTCATCCACTTTATCCACTGGGTCTGGAACCAGGCAATTTCTGCCCCTGCCTCAAAGTCAAAATGACTATGACTGTAGTGGATTGCTAACTGCTGGTCAACTTGTTACACCCAGCTGAATTGGTCTAGCATGGTGCTGGGTGTAGGAGACCCACCTGAGAGTTGTTTGCCAACAGCTTTACGAGGCAGAGTAGGAGAAGCTGTTGAGAGGCTTTTAGAGAAGCTGAAATATTGGAAGCTACTGATTCTCCTGTGCTGTTCTGCTGAAGGACCTTGTCATGCTGGCTTTCTTGATGAACTTAGCTGTTCTTGTCAGAGGAGAAGCTCAGAACCCTTGTTATCACAGAATTGCTACAGTTCATTTTGGGGGAGCTCTGGTCCTCATCTTGAGCATTGCTTTCTGGCTCTGGAGGGGAAGATGGTCCCCTGCTCAGCCTCATGGAGAAGTTTGTACATTGGCTTTCTTGATGGGAACTCAACTTTCCTCATCACTGGAGTGGGTAAGAACCTTGTGGTTCCTGAGGATGGCTGTGGTACTTTTAGGTGGAGCTCTGGTTCTTACCTTGAGTGTTGCTCCAGTTGAGATCCCTTAGCCTGCTAGCATGGATCCTTCATCCCATTGGCACAGACTTTCTAGCCTATACCACTCACCTTTGGGCCTTCCCAGCACAGATCTGTGAAACAGGCCAGCATAGGACATTGTGGGCTGCAGGCCTCACAGATTGACTTAAGGGGGAGGCATTGTTATGAGCTCTAGGTCTTCAGCTAGACTCATGCAGGACAACTACTATGGGATCCAGGCCCTCAGATGGATTCTTTGATCTTTAGTATATGGAAAGATTTCCTGCACTCTCTATATGATCCGTTGGGTGATTCATTATAAAATAATCCTATAAAATGTGTCCTGTAGTGTATTGTTCATCTTGCATTCCTAAAGGAGTAAAAACCACAACAAAATTGGTACCAAGAGAAGAGTCATTGCTGTGACTGTACTTGACCGTGGGTTCAAGTGTAGACTGAGACTGAGATTAAGCATAGTGGGCTGACCGGGCATGGTGGCACAGGCCTGTAATCCCAGCACTTGGGAGCCTGAGGCAGGAGGATTATTGTGAGTTCAAGACCAGCCTGAACTACAAAGTGAGCTTAAGGTCATCCTGAACTGCATAGTGAGACCCTGTCTCAAAAAGACAAAAAAAAAAAAAAAAAAAAAAAAGGCATAGTGGACTGATTAATTTGAAAAAAGAAATTTCAAGGCAGTTGAATATTGAGTCAATGGCATGGCTGTTATTGGGAGCTTTTAGTTAGATTTGTGTTGAAAATCAAGAGCAAAGAGGCCAGCAGGATGACTTAAGATGTTGTGAATTTGGCCAGAAAGGAAGCTCCAATAAATCTGTGGACTACAAAGACAGAGCTATGAAGATCTCCATTGCTGAGAAGAAACAGAATAGAAAAGACAGCCTGAGGATATCACAAGAAGCAGCAAATCCCCAACTTTTGTAGCCTCAGAACTGCAAAAGTAAAAGAGTTTGTCTTGAGGAGAAAGCAGCAGAGGCCGTGTTCCAGAGTAGTGGTGGTGGCCACAACAGGTTCAAGAACGATGATGACAAAGAGAATTTGTCCCTCAGAATCGGGTTCAGAGTACTCAGCAGTCCAGGTACTCGACCACTTTTGAGAGAGAAGAAAACCTGGCTACTGCTGTAGCTGGCAGAAGGCCTTGACATCGTCCATGCGACATTGGTTTTAGGCACATGCAGAAGGTAAGAGTTCCACCTAGATTTTAGAAGGCCTGGGAGATCGGGCTCTGTGCCCCTGAGAGGACAGTATGTGAAGCTGTGAGTGAGAAGCCAAAGGTACAGTGGAGACCTCTGAAGTTTGGAAAATCCAGGAATGTGGATCAGATAAGGAAAGTTGCAGGAGGGAGCAAATCAGGCCTAAGAAAAAAGCCACAGGAGCTACTACCACTGGAAGTGTCATGTGGGCAGAGCCAAATAAGGCCTCTGGAGCTCTCAGTTTATCAGAGATTGCTTCATATGTTGAACAAGAAACTACAAAACTTAATGTTTGCTCAGCTGCATTTTTGGACATGCTTTGCTCCCAATGCTTTGCATCTCCTTGTTTGTGCCTTTTGAAATTATAATATTTATCTTATGCCATTGAATGTTGGATGTGTAAGTTTTCATTTGTACAGGGGCTCACAGTTTAGAGTTTGCCTTACATCTCAGTGGAGACTTGGAACTTGGACTTTTCAGCAATGCTGAAATTGTTAGGGCTTTGGCAACTCTTAGAGATGGACTAAAATGTGTTTTGTATAAAGGGATGTGCATGAATCTTTGGGGAGCCATGGGTGAAATGTTGTGGTTTGTGTCTAGATGTCCTCCCAAAGCCCCATGCAGTCATGGGGTGGCTTTTCGAGTTTGTGATTGATTCATGATCTAATGCTGGGGTTATGGGCGTGAATGCTACACCCTGCCTGGGGCAGATTGCCTGAAAGGAGTATAAGGAAGGGAGAGGGGCTGGAGCTCTGCCCTACTACTTCCTTTTTGTTCTTGCTGTGTTTGTGTTTTCTGCTGCCATGAACTGTTGCCTTCTGCCATGTGACTCTGCCTTGGAGCCAGACAAATATTAACCAAAACCTCCACAAGCTGGACTAAATACACCTTTTTGTCCTTAATTTTGAGTGTCAGGTATTTTTGTCCCAGCAACAAGAGAAGAGTAACCAAGACAAGGTAACCATTTCAGTTGATTCAGGACATTGAAGCAGCCATAGTAGTTCAGCTGAAGACATGAAGCATTTTCAGAGCTGCTTCAGAAAATGTCAAGGATGAGATACATGTGTCCGTAACAAGGGCGAGTCCTGTGAAGGAATTAATGGTAGTGTGTCTTTTACTGTAATAAATTTTTAAAATTTTGACAGTGTATTTCTGATCATACCTCATAATATTATACCCTATATTTAAAAATAATAAACTATCTTTATGTAAAATTAAATATCATGTGCATGTGTTTTACGGGGAATTCAACCCAGGCCTTCCATATTGAACTGCATCCTCAGCCTTTTTTTTTATTTTTCATTTTTGGTGGAACTGGGTGTTGAACTCAGACCCTTATGCTTGCCAGGGAAGTGCTTATTCTACTGAGCCATCTCCCTAGACCCTTTTTTCAAAATTTTGAGATAGGATCTTGCTAAGTTGCTATGCTTAGCTTGAACTTGTGATCTTCATGCCTCCCCCTTCCAGAATGTCAGATTACAGGTGTGAGTAACCACACTCAGCTGCATTAAATACCTTTAAAACATATTTTCAACTTTATTTATGATTGACAAAAGTTTCTACTTGGTTTTTAATCCTTTTAATCGTCTTCTGAATTCATTTTGCTGATACTTTTTTATTTATTTGATACAAGGTCTCACTACACAGTTCAGTCTTAGTGATCCTCCTCTGAGTCTCAGTCAGCCCTGGGATTATAGGCATGGACCACCTCCAGGGCCAGCATGGTGTGCCTAGGGTTTTGGGGCCAGCACTACGTGCAGTACCAGGGATCGAACTTGGTCCCTGCGCTTAGACCACCAGGCTATCTCCCCAGCTCATTGGCTGGTGTTTTGTTGAAGATGTTTGAATCAATGTATATAAAGGATATTGGACTGTAGTTTTCTTGTAGTATCGTTTTCTGGCTTTGGTATCACAGTAATGTTGACTTCATAGAGTGAGTTAAACCAAGTTCTCTTTCAATTCTTTAGAAAAAATCTGAGAAACACTGGTATTAGTTTTTAAAAGTGTTTGTAGAATTTGCCTGTGAAGCATTAGACCCTTTTCTCTTTTGCAGTGTTGGAGTTTGAATTCAGGGCCTCAGGATGCCAGGCAAGTGCTTGGCCACTGTTTCATCCCAGCTCCCTCCTTTTCAAATTGTTTTGAGGTAGGGTTTAGCTAAATTGCCCAGGCTGGCCTTGAACTTGGATTCCTCCTACCTCAACCTCCCAAGTAGCTAGCATTAAGGTATTCGAGGAGATTTTGATTACTGTTGTCTTCTCATTAATAAGTTTGTATAATTTATTTATTTTATTTTTTAAAATTTTATTTATTTATTTATTTATTGTGGAGCCAAGGATTAAACTTGGACCCTTGCGCTTGCCAGGCAAGCGCTTATTCAACTGAGCTATTTGCCCAGCCCCTTTAACTGTTTTCATATTTAGTTTTAGTAGGCTTTACATTTCTAGGAATTTATCTATTTCATCTAGATTATTCCACTTAGTAGCATATAATTGTTTGTAGTGCTATCTTGTGATCTTTTTTGTTTCTGGGAAATTGATTTGATGGTTATATCCCCATCTTCATTACTGATTTTAGTAACTTGGGTTATGTCCTTTTCATAGCCCATCTATGTCTTACTTTTCTCCTCCCTCAGACAAAGATACCCAACACTCAACATTGAAAGGGCAAAGGTTTATTTGGCTCTCAGTGTCCATTGTTGGCTGGCTCCAAGGCAGGGTGGCATGGCAGATGGCACTACAGAGGAAGAGCAGTTCATGGCCACATGAAGTTTTAGGGAAACATCTAGATATGAGCCTTAAGAATAAGTCTGAGGGCTGGCAAGATAGCTCAGTGGTCTAAAGCGCCTCTCAGGGACCGCGGTTCGAGCCCCAGCACCACATGCCCTGCCAGCCCCTCCCCCCAGGGCGGGCTGAGCTGACCCACCCCCACCCCCGCAAAAAAAGAATCCGTGATAAATAAGTGAATAAAAATAAATAAATAAATAAAATAAAGGTTAAAAAAAAAGAATAAGTCTGAGCTACTTCTCCAGACGTAGAGAGGGCACAACACAGCATGTAGTACTGGGCTTGCCAGGCAGGTGCTTAGACCGCTGAGCTGTCTCCCCACACTTAAAGTGTGGGCTATTGATGTTTCCAACTATATTATTGCAAGATAGTCTGTTTTCTTAATTCTGTCAGTTTTTGTTTCATAAGCTATTGGTCTCTGTCAGTTTTTGTTTCATAAGCTATTGGTCTCTCAATTTTATTGTTCATTTCAAAGAACCAACTTCTGATTTCATTGAGTCTCTCTAATGTTTTTCTGTTTGTTCCCTATTTCATTTATCTCCGCTCTTATTTGTTTCTTTTGCCAGCTCTGAGTTGTAATTTTTTTCTACTTCTCCTAGTTTTTTAAGTTGTTAAATTAGATTGTGGATTTGAGAGCCTTCTAATTTTTTTTAATGTAAGCATTAAAATCTCCCTCCTGGCACTGCTTTTGCTGCATACCATAAGTTTAGATATGTTTGCATTTTCATTCATTTCTAAATATTTCCTTTTTGATCAATTGGTTATAATTGTGTTGATAATTTCCATAATTTTATAATTACCCCAGTTTTATTTCCTTGTTTTGTTTGATTTTTTTAAAAAAAATTAGCCAGGTGTGGTGGTACAGGCCTGTAATCCCAGCACTCGGGAGGCTGAGGCAGGAGGATTGTTGTGAGTTCAAGACCAGCCTGAGCTACAAAGTGAGCTTAAGGCCAGCCTGAACTGCAAAGTGAGACCCTGTCTCAAAAAGACCAAAAAAAAAAAAAATTTATTATATTTTGAAGAGTAAAAAACAAAGAAATAAACAAGGTAACACGGATTGTAGGTTTTCTGTCCGTTTTTGTTTTTGTTTTTTTTTTTTTTGCGGAGCCAGGGATTGAACTCAGGCCTTTGCACTTGCCAAGGAAGTCCCTGTTCCACTGAACCATCTCCCCAGCCAAAAGAACATGAGGACAGGCAGGGTGCTTGTGAAAGGTAGCAGGCACTTCTTAGGAAGGAGCTGGTATGGTTAACACAACCTACATTGTCCCTGTGTGGGCTCGAACTACCAGCCTTTCAGCTAACAGCCAAACATACCGACCGATTGCTCCACAGAGACAACTGCTTAGATTTTCAAAATAAGAATAGCCAGTTAACTTTTTTTTTCTGTAACAGGGGTTGAACTCGGGGCCTTGCGCATGCCAGTCAGGCACTTATGCCACTGAGCTGTTTCTCTGGTCCAACAATGGTTGTTATATTATCTATATTTATAGTTATGTAAAATTGGACAAATAATTGAATATTAACACTTGCTTTTAATAAACTGTATTTTTTTCTTGTCTTTTTTGCTTTTTTAAAAAGTATTTTAAAGGCCAGTGAGATAGCTCAGTGGACTAAGCATCTGCCTAGGCAAACACAGGGACCAGGGTTCAATTCCGAGCACTACATGCCACTCCAGCCTGCCCCCAGCACTACATGCCGTGCGAAATTGGCCACAGAGACCGCGTGTGCTAGTGCATCCTGTGATCCCAGAGTCAGGGAGGCTGAAAATAGGAGGTTCCCTGAGTATGAGCTGCATGTGAGACCCTATACAAATACATTAAAATAAAGCAAAAATTTGTTTTAAAGAGTATAATTGGTAAGAGAAACAGCACACATTTAGAAGACCAAGATGAGGGTTATTCAACCATGGTTTTTATATTACACATCGTTCTCAAGGTAGTTGCTTAGATCACAGATATCAACGTACAGAGTTAGGCACAATGAAAATTCTAAACTTTAACTGCTGTTTTCAAAAAAACTAAAATGATTAATACAATCAGATCATCTCAGCTATCCTGTATATATACTTGAATGAACAGACTGAACTACACATACCAAGATCCTTTCTCATGGAACTACAAAGTCTGGGGATATATCTTAGCAACACAGTGCTTGCCTGGAAAGCACAAGGTCATGAATTCAATTCCTGATATCCAAAATTAAACAAACTGGGGCTGGGAAGATGGTTCCGTGGAATAAGTGCTTCCCTGGCAAGCGCAAGGGCCTGAGTGCAATCCCTGGTTCTGCCAAAAAAAAAAGACAGCCAAAATTAAACAAACAGTATAACAGATACAGTAAAAAGGAAAGAAACTCAACTTAAGGATTAAACAACAAAAATGAGAGAAAGAAGAAAAGATAGGAAAAAAAAAAGGGGAAAACCATTCAAATATGTATATAGGATAGCAGGGTATTTAGATGACTTTTTTTTTTTTTCTCTTTTAGGACTTTGAATCTGATAGCCTATCGCCTTCAGTTTTCTAAAATCTCGAGGAGAAATTTGTAATCTTATTGAAGATGCCTTATATGTGATGATTTGCATCTCTCTTGCTCTTTTTAATCTTTCTTTCACTTGTGCAAGTTTGATTTTAATGTGTCTCAGTGTGGGTCTTTCAATTCACCTTTGAGTTGATTGGGCTTCTTGGATATTGATATTCATGTCTTTCATCAAATTTGGCGACTTTTTATTTTTGTAGCACTGGGAACAAAACCTAGAGCCTCGAATGTGTAGGCAAATGTTCTACCATTGAGCTACATCCCCTTGCCGAAATTTAGATTTTACAAATATTTTCTTTTTTTTTTTTGTCTGTATATTTGATTTTAGTTTTTCATTAAGTTCTTTTGCAAATCTATGAACGCAGAAGTTCCATTCTGGACTAACCCTGATTTTGTCTTCTGCAGGAAGCCATCTCCGACCAGTGCTATCCCTAGGCGTGGCTACAGTTCCTCATCCAATCACAAGTATATTCCTCGGAGGGCAGTGCTGTACGTACCTGGAAATGATGAAAAGAAAATAATGAAGATTCCCTCCCTGAATGTAGACTGTGTGGTGCTCGACTGTGAAGACGGGGTGGCTATGAACAAAAAGGTAATGGTGCGGTTTTCTGATGGAAGCTGAAAAGGATTGAAATTTGCTGTCTGTGACAGCACTGCCCACTGTTGGGAAAGATTCCCCTACACTCATCCTTGGCTGATTATTAACAGTTTCATCTAGGGCTGGGGTGATGGCTCAGTTGAATGAGCACTTCCCTGGCAAGTGCAAGGGTCTGAGTTCAATCCCTGGTTCTGCCAAAAAAAACAAATTTCATCCATCTTTTTTTGCATTCTGGATGTGTGGGTGTGTCTCCTTTTTTCTGAGGGAAAGGCAGAATTTGATCCAAATATATCTGTCTGCTAGAGGTGATTATTATGTATATGAGTAAAGAGGTAGGCAGTTCTGGAAGCATTAGCACTTGTTTCTCTAGGTAAGTGAGTTATACAATTCTAGAATTGTTGTGTAAGACTCTTAGGCCAATAAAAACAATCGTTTCTTGTCTTTAGCACCAGGTATATTAAATAATCGCCTTGTTTTCTGAGAGAAATGCCAAGAAAATAAAACACGGTTGTCCATGGGTAAATTGCTAGTTTCCATACTTTGTTAGAGCAACTACTTACAAAAGCTCAGGGTTGCCTTAACTCCTGCTTGGTTTCCTTTTGGCCTGGCTGGAAAAATGAATGTTAGGAAATCTGTGCTGTGTGAGGCTGGGGAGATGGCTCAGTGGAACAAGCGCTTCCCTGGCAAGTGCAAGGGGCCTGAGTTGAATCCCCGGTTCCGCCAAAAAAAAGTAGTCAGAAATCTGTGCTGTGTAAACATCTGCAGGAGGTTGTTAGTTGGTGATGACATAGTGCATGATTTTGGCTGAATTTTATTTTGGGTAACTTTGTTTTCTAGATTTTTATAATGAACATAACTTTTTGAGGAATCAGGTAAAGTATTGAAATCTTTATAACGATCACTTATGTTTGATCTTCATTTCTGCAGTCCCTGGTCAGTGCGGCAGGGCTGGGAGTGCTCTGGATCAGAGCACAGAGCAGTGGGCTGCATGGGCTTGGGCCTGCTTGAGTAGTTTCCCCCGGTGATCTGCAAGAGCCTGCCTGTGCTACCCAACATTCTGCATAAATTGCTTTCCTTGGACATTCTAGCTCACAAATACTTGCTTTAGTTAAAAAATAAAGGTAATTTTCTGCATCATCCTAATAATGGTCAAAGCAAGGCTCCGCTCACCATGGGCTGAAACTAAGGAAACAGGCCTGTTCATGAATAGTACTGGGATGAGGTTACTCAGTCACCTGACTCCTTAAATCCAGTCTTTTCATGAGGATATTATGAGATTCTATTCAGTGCCTTTTCAAAATGAAGATATAGTCCCAGTCTACCAGCTTACAAATACCTTTTTTGCCCTGTACCTCTAGATCCGAACAACACCAGGTGAACAGGACTGGCCCTTGATGAGCCCATATCAATACCTAATTGCTATTCTGGCTTTTTTTTTTTTTTTTTTTTTTTTTTTTTTTTTTTTTTTTTTTTTTTTTTTTGTGGTCAGCTCCCCCCTGGGGGGTGAGGCTGGCGAGGCATGTGGTGCCCGGGATTGAACCGCAGTCCCTGCGCTTTGCCTAAGCTTGCCTAAGCAGGCACTTCAGTCCACTGAACTATCTCACTAACCTGACTCCTGCCTTTTGAAGTGGAATAAATGAGAAAAACACTTCACTGATCATTTCCTATGTAACATGTAATATTATTTACATACATCATCTCATTTAAATATATTATTTTTGTATATAATCTTATTTAATCCTTATAGTTCTGAAATATGTTCAAGGTTACATTGCCATTAAATGGCAGAGGTCAGCCAGATGTGGTGGCCCATGCCTGTGAGCCCAGAACACTGAGCTGAGGCAGGAGGATCACAACTTTGAGCCCAGGGCAACTTGACTTAGCAAGACCCTGTATCAAAATGAAAGATAGAAAAGAGTTTGGGCTCCAGCTCAGTGCAAAGGCTCTGGTTTCAATGCCTCACCACCACAGAACAGATAGCAAAGCTCAGATTTGAATTTTCTAGAGTTTTTGATGGACTCGGCTTCATACTCACTGTTGATTTACCATCAACATGGCTCACAGTTTACCACTTCCCCTTTCTTCAAAGTTATGCCATGGCCTTCCTAACTTTGTGTCAGCTTTGTATTCTCCATTTCTCAAGAGTTACTGACAGGACTGGAGCTGTATGGTTATATCTGCAGATTTCCCCAGCATCCTGGGATTATAATTCATTTACACCAGGAACTTCAATTCATTTGAAATGTGCAGGTGAGGCTGACATTTCTCATACAGCTCAAATTCTTTTTTCTTTCTTGAAGTCACCACTCATTTTTCTTTAAAAAAATTTTTTTTAGGGGCCGGGGAGATGGCTCAGTGGAATAAGCGCTTCCCTGGCAAGCGCAAGGGCCTGAGTTCAATCCCGGTTCCACACACACAAAAAAAATTAAATTTATGTAATAGTAAGAGCCTAGTAATTTTTGCTTCGTTGTCTTTTTGAGACAGGGTCTTTCTATGCAGTTCAAGCTGGCCTTGAACTCACTTTGGAGCACAGGCTGGTCTTGAACTGGAAATGATCCTCCTGCCTCAGCCTCCTGAGTGCTGGGACTACAGGCATGTGCCATCACACTAGCCTTAATTTTTCTTAAAGTTATTCTTTTTGTTGTTGTTGTTGTTAGAGAAGAGCCTACAGGGTGTTCGGGGTCTCACTACTAGATTGGATTCATAGTGATCCACCTGTTTACAGCCTCCCAAGAGCTGGGATTACAGGTGCACCCCACCACACTCAGTCACAATTGCCATCTCAGTGCATCCTAAGGGCGGGGCTGGCACAGCAGGCCCTGTGATTGAACCTCTGGCCCCTGCACCTGCTTGCACTCGCTTTAATCCTCTGAGCTATTGGGCTGGCCCCATAAAGTTATTCTTGATGGAGGAGATGGAGACTTTTTCAGTGAGTTGATTTCTTACTAACAACAACAAAAAAAAGCATGTTAAATTCTTATCTCAGATTATCCTATTTATTTTTTGCTAAACACTGCCTAATTCAGTGTTTGGGGAATTATAAGAATCTGGTCACTTCATTTTATATCTCATTTTCTTTTTGTGATTAATGGACTAACTCATATTTCATTTGATTGATTGGAGTATGGGCTTAGAATGAAAACAGTGGGAGTTCCACACAGCAGTTTATAAGGCTCTAATACCTTCCAGCAGGCTCTAATCCTGGCCTGCTAATCCAATATGTGTTTAAGGAGCTCCTTCACATGGTCCCAGCATGGATGATGAAAAGACCCTTGAGCCAGGCGTGGTGGTGCATGTCTGTAATCCCAGCACTTGGGAGGCTGAGGCAGGATGATTGTTGTGAGTTCGAGACCAGCCTGAGCTACAAAGTGAGCTTAAGGCCAGCCTGAACTACATAGTGAGACCCTGTCTCAAAAAGACAAAAAAAAAAAGAAAGACTCTCAACTCCCTTTTGTCTCCTGTCATTGTGAATTCCATGAGGTTGCACAGGTTGTCCAAGTCACTGCTCACCAAGCCACAGAAAAAATGCACCAAGTAATGCACTGAGTTCTGGTGCCCATGACATGGGGTGCCAGGAAGGTGGGAGCAGAGGGGGGAATTGAATTTAGAGCAGCTATTTCACTTAAGTAAATATTTAATCATTTAAATTTATGTGAACATGCAATAAATATGGAGTATCAATCAGGCAACACTCAGGCAGGAGGAAGACAAAAATGGTTCCTTGATCCCCAATTTGGAGGTGATGTAGGCTGATGGCAAGGCAGGCGAAAAGCTAGAGTAAGGCCTGTAAGACCTAGCTATTTCTCTTCAAGACATCTTTTCAAAAGTTAAAGACATTACAGTGGTGCATAGTGGCACAACTGGAAATAGCTGTCTTTTTTTTTAATTTGTAATTGGCCTGTAATATAATTTATATTTTTTTTATTTATTTATTTTGTCTTTTTGAGACAGGGTCTCACTATGCAGCTCAGGCTGGCCTTAAGCTCACTTTGTAGCTCAGGCTGGTCTCGAACTCACAACAATCCTCCTGCCTCAGCCTCCCGAGTGCTGGGATTACATTCATGCACCACCATGCCTGGCCTATATTTTATTTTTTAAAGAGTAAAAATTAGAATTAAAACAAAAAATTATAAGTGATAGATTTTCACTTAACAAAGTAATAGGAATTTCATAGTGTTGTAATATGTAGTGTTGTCTTCCAGCCAGTTATTCATAGGTAATAGCTAAATCTTAGAAACAGCCTGTATTTCCATTAGCAGATGAACAGATAAAGAAAATGTGGAATTTATACACACTGGAGTACTACTCTGCCATAATCAAGGATAGATGTGTGTCATTTGTAGGAAACTGGATGGACTTTGAGACCATAATATTAAGTGAAATAAATCAGACACACAAGCTTAAGTATTGCAGGCTTCTCTTATGTGAGAAACCCAAATTATAAAGGGAAAAATGAAAGACAAAGAGGAAACAGAAATAGATCTTTTATAGATGAGGTAGAGACTGAGAGGGAGGGAAGAAGGCAAGGAAGGAAAAGAGGATGGGGGAGGGGATGAAGAAGAGAAAATAAAAGAATTCAGATGTTTTATGTGCATGGAACAACTCCCTGTGATGAATGGGACCATTATATACTGCAAATACGTACAAACACAAATAAAATTTGAAAAAAAAATTAAAAAGGTGTAGGAGAATATATTCTTTTTTTCATTTGATTTTAAGTAGTTTTTAGTTACCATTTTAAGTTCATGCTTGAACATGAAAATCAAAATGGTGCTTTCTGAACTATAGTTTATCTTTGTTTGCTCCCTTCTTTCCTCTCTTTTTTTAAAAAAATTTTTTTACATCTTCCCTCCTTTGTGGAGGGATACTTTTGTAAAATAAGTCTATGATAGGTTCCAACCCAAGAACTGACAAATCAGCCTGATTCATCCTGGCTGAATCCCAGACACAACAGCTTATCTTCCCAATGACCACTGCCTCAGGCTTCCCCAGCCCAGTCCTGGATAACTTTCCTGTATGCACAGAGGAGCCTCAATCAACTTCTTGTGTGTCACTGAACCTGCCCTTCTAACTCTGCCCCTAGCAAAAGTCCATAAAGTCTCAGCATTCCATTGTCTCAGGTCAGAGGATCCCCCATCTCCCTGCTCTCTGTCCTCTCTATTCCTCCTCAATAAAGGTTTTTTCCTTCCTTCCTTTTACTTCTGCTTCTCTGCCACTGCTGAAAAACCTAACAATAAATTGCTAGAAAAGTGAAATGCTACTTGGATGTCACGGCAGTGTCAGGTGCTACCAAAGCTTCTGTTCATTTGGGGTGGGGATTTTCTAAGAATTGAACCCAGGGCCTCGTGCATAGCAGGCAAGTCCTCTGCCTGTGAGCTACACCCCCAGCCCAGAAGTTTCTAGGCTGTCGCTCTATTTCCTGCTTACCTGACCATGGTGTGAAAGGTTGGGACAGAGATTACACTTTGGGTAGAAAGAAATTTGAATTTTTACATTTTGAATTGTATGAAAAATTGTGTCATTCTGTTGCTGACTTATGATATACTTGCATGATGGTTCAGAATGTTGTGCGAATGGTGGTGATTCTTCAAAATCTTTTGAGTCTTCACTCAAGACCTAGTGGTTGTGAAGAAGCTTTGTTTTCTATTTGCAGAGTTCTATGTATTTTCCATTAGACTAAGTCATTAATAAAGATTCAAATATCCAACGTTTTACTGACTTTTCCTCTGCTTGATGTATCAACAATAGAGGCCAGTTGAAATCTACCCTTCAAAGGAGAATTTAGCAGTTTCTCCATATATAATGGATATATACAAATTTAGAATTATTATATCTTTTTGGTACATCGAGTCATCTATTATGTACTGTTTCTGTTCTCTATGGTGCTTTTTGCTTCAAATTTTATGTAGCTTGTTATTAAACGCAAAATTAGCATTCCTAGTGTGATGTTTTTTTTCACCCTTTTGGTTTCAAGCTTTCTGTATCTTTGTTTTTTAAATGTTTTTGGTTGTTGCAGGGTCCCCCTACACAACTCAGACTCATATGATCCTCCTGCTTTCAGCCTCCCAGAGCTGGATCACAGGTGTGTGCCACCATGCCCTGACTCTGGCTGGCTCAGCTGGCCCTGAAGGTGGGGCTGGCATGGCATGTGGTGCCAGGGATAAAACTTCAGTCCCTAAACTTGCGTAAGCTTGCCTAAGCAGGTGCTTTAGTCTACTGAGTTGTCTCACCAGCCCTTTATCTTTATGTTTTAAAAGTGTCTTACAGTTTTAAAATTTTGTATATCCATGTTGATAATCTCTGCTTTCTAACTAGAATATTAATTCATTTAATATTATGGGTTTTTTTGTTTGTTTTTGTTTTTTATGTGGAACCAGGGATTGAACTCAGGCTCTTGGGCTTGCCAGGCAAGTGCTTATCCTACTGAGCCATCTCCCCGACCCCTCATTTACTGTTAATGTAATTACCAACAAGTTTATATTTTATCACATCATTATATTTTGTCCTTTTTTATACCTGTTCTATTTCTGATTTTTATTATCATAATTATTTTTAGAAAGGGTGTTGCTAAATTGCCTTGTTTGGCTTCTTCTGCCTCTGCCTCCCAGAGGGCTGAAAGAATTGTGGATCACCACATCCAGCTTACTCTTGAAATTTTACTAACTGTATTTAATAAAGCTGCATATTGATGTGTATTTTCTTCCTGGACTACAAAGAAAGTAGTAGGTCCAATCATCTTTAAAATGTTAGTGTTATTAAACTTAGTGTTTAGCCCAACACTTAAATCATTCCTTTTTTTTTTTTTTTTGGTGGAACCAGGGATTGAACTCAGGCCTTTGCACTTGCCAGGAAGCACTTATTCTACTGAGCCATCTTCCAAGCCCAAGTCATTCCTTTTTAATCATACATACTTTTTTTTTTCACACACACTTTATATCATCACTTTTATCATTCTATATAAGCAGCTGTTATTTAAATTAACTTTTGTATTTTCCACTTCTTTGTGTCTTAACCCTTCTCTCTGAGTTCATCTTTCTATCTCCTGAGGTGTGTTTTCCACAATTTCCTTGTAGGTGAGGTGAGAGATACAGGTCTGTTGGTAGAATGTTTGCTTAGCTTGTGTGAGGCCCTGGATTTGATTTCCAGTACTGGAAACAAGAAAATTTAGAGCCCGACTGTGCCTGTGTCTGATTCTGGTAACATCTTATCTTGACAGTGTGACCTGAGCCAATTCTTTCTCCTTACTGTGCCTGTCTCTAATGTCAGATAAAGACACTGGTAATAAGGTTTCTGTAGTATAGAATTTTTGTTCTTTCCTTGCCTACATCGTGGGTGTCCGGACACACTGCAGGCCTGTATCAACTGGGGTTCACTGCCTGCAAAACAGGGGTGGAAGAATGCAAGACTGTGTCAATCATCCACAGACACACCCAGGGCTTTACTAATCTGCTGGGTGGTTCTGCAAGTCAGGTAACACCTCAGTTAATGATCATAAGGCTTAATGGAAAGTGAGTGGCTCTGGAGGAGAGGACAAGGGAGGCAGGCGTCAGCGGTTAGGATTGTGTCATTGTTTCCCCTCCTGAGGAGCCCTGTCCTAAGTGCTTCTTCCTCAAATACAAATTCCCACAAGGATTCCTAGAGTTAGTTGCAGACTCTACAGAATGGGAAGTTGAGCTTGCCATTTGAGTTGCTATATAGTTAAGAATCACAAAATATCAACCGAAGTGTTTTGCTTATGTCACACTCCTTGATTAACCTATGTGTACTCTTCTGGCGCTGAGCCCTGCAAACTCCTTACCCTTGAGATCAGTTGCATTGCCTTTCATTGTGTAGAGATGGAAGAGCCTTTTCCACCCCAAGCATCCAAATTCTCTTCTATTTAGCCTCAGTCTTTGTGTAGGCTCAGTGACACACACACACACACACACACACACACACACACACACCCCTGTATATACATACAAATCCAATTGGCTAAATTTTCAATTCCTCAGTGTCCTCACTTTTGTTGAAATGAATTAGTAGAGTGGCTAGGTGTACTCTCCCTGCAGGGAGAAAGCTAAAAGGTGTGCAGCGAATGATTCAGCATGTACAGGGGCCTGGGGAGCTGCCTCCTCTTCAATAGGGGTGTGAATTAGGATGGGAAGGCTCCTCTCCCAGGTGCCTCGCCTTTATTAAAAGACTCAAGAGCTTGGGAGATTTCTTCAATAGCAATCGGGGTATCTGCAGGTCTTTCTGGAACAGTATGGAAAGCTGAACTGTGCTTAGGAACTCTGCAAGGTCTTTTTGATCCTTAAAGGTTCTGATATAAAAACCTGCTCAGGTTTCTATAAAAATAGGAAAGTGTTTTCAGTCTTTTATTAATCCCTTCATACCCTTAAATAACCTTTCCCCCTTTGAAGGGTAATTGTTTAAAAAAAAAAAAAAACAAACATACGCACCCACCCACCTCACTGTTTTATTCTTCAAGCCAGGTATCTTGTTAATGCAAAGATTCAAGTATTTCTATTAGGGTCATAATAGCAATATCCATTTAATGAGCTCAACAGCCTTTTTACCAAGAGATGCAGGCTTTTCTTTTCCTGCAATTCCTAGGAATCCAATTAAGACCGAGCATGATCCATAACATGTGACTGTAGACATGGCCTAGGCAATAAAGCAGATCTTTGAGTTCCAGCCTAAAAATAAGATTAAAAAACAAAGCAATAATCTAACTTAAATTATCCGAAGATTTTTTTTTTTTTTTTTTTTTTTTTTTTTTTTGCCAGAACAAGGGATTGAACTCAGGCCCTTGCACTTTCCAGGGAAGCACTTATTTATTCCACTGAGCCATCTCCCCAGCCCCTATCCAAAGATTTATAAATGTAGAAACTGTAGCTACTTCTTCTAAAATGAAGAGATAGTTTGAAGACTATAGTATAGTGAAAATAAATCATTAAACATATTTCAACTTTAGCAATTACTTAAAACCAATTTAAAAAAAAAATTCCACAGGTGATTTTCCAAAAATAAAAGCAAGACGTATCAGCAGCTAATTCTCTAAAGAACAAAGGATGTACTTATAATCCTACCTACTTAGGAGGCTGAGGCAGGAGGACCAGAAGCTTGGATGCAGTGTGGGCAACACAGCGAGAATCTCTCAGAACAAGAAGGGCTGAGGTGTAGCTCAGTAGTAGAACACCCTGGTTTAATCTCCAGTACCAGACCAAACCAAAACAGCAAGCGAATATGGATAGCATTGCCAAGTAAAAGGGAGAGAACATGAAATTTTGCAGCGGTGCATACTTGGTACCAATATACAGTAATTTTTTTTCAGGTCTTCTTATTTCACTCGCCACAATTCATAGCATATTAAATATCACCAAATTTTCAATAATCAGTTTACTTTTATAAATTAAAGCATATATTTAATTAAACAATTTATTTATTTATTTTGTCTTTTGAGACAGGGTCTCACTGTGCAGTTCAGGCTGGCCTTAAGCTCACTTTGTAGCTCAGGCTGGTCTCGAACTCACAATAATCCTCCTGCCTCAGCCTCCCAAGTGCTGGGATTACAGGACTGGGCCACCACGCCTGGCTCCAAACAATTTATTAAAGCTTAATTTAATTGTTCTGATTTACAGTGACAACCAAGAAATAATATGCCTTTGCCAGGTGTTTTAACATATATTAGATCTTCTCAGGGTGGTAACAAGAGGGATGATAGTGTTTTAATTGTTATTGTATGCCTGGGAAGATGGTGTTCCATTGCTAAAAGAAATGACAAGTGTGGCTTGTCAGGAGCAAATGTCACATCATAGCACACAGCAAAGCCTGCCTTTCTGCCAAAAATATTGTCTCTTCCAAATACATTTTTACAACTTTCCCCCATGTAATGCTATTATGCAGAATATTTTATTGGTTGGAAATGAGCCTCAAGAAGTTACAGCTGGGCCCAGAATCTCCAGCCACATCTAGTGGGAAAAGCAGAGTAGACCTAGCAAGGTAGGTCTGCTTGGGCATGTAGACCACAAGGGCTTCCAGTATGTGACAGGAGAGCCCAGAGCCTAAAGAGGAAGATGAGATAAAAGTGGGCTTTGTAGGCCACATGTGGTGGCTTTCATTGGTAATGCCAGCCTCCCTGTGGTCCAAGTAGATGGAAAGGCTGAGGCAGGAGGATCACGCATTTGAGCCCAGCTTGGACAAGTTAGTGATTTAATACGGTCCTGTCTCAAAATATGGGTATAAAGAAAAAGAGCTGGAATTATAGCTCAGTGCAGAGGCTTTGTATTTAATCCCCAGTAACACACACATGCGCGTGCGGGAAATTTTCTGAAGATCCCTCAAGTTTTTCCATCAGAGGGTTAATTCTTGGAGCCCTCCAGAGTGGAAATACAAATACAAGGCTGGTGCTGAACAGCAGCAGGCAGTCGCCTTGTCTCCCTTCTGTAGTAGCAGGGGAAGCTGGTGGTCTGACCACATGGGTCCTGGTATGTAAGAAACGGGGAGTGTGGCTGTCGAGAACATCTGTTTCCCAGAACTGTGCATAGTTCAGTTTGGGGGAAGGGAAAGAGAAGTAGGGCCAACAGTGCAAGCACCCTGTTCCACATTGTCTGTGCACAGGGAACCTCAAGCGGGTATGAAGGGTCCAGTTTGGAGTAGAGACAGGAATGAGATCAGAACCAGAAGCTCCCATGGAGAAGGGCAAGTCTAGGCTTGCTGACCTGTCTGAGACCAGCCGCATGCAGCAGTCTTCAGCTTTGGATATCATTGACCTAGCTTCTTCTTGGTTACCTCTGCGAATGGCAGGCTCTTGGAGTTGGGCCTGTTCCTGAGCTGGAGCCCCTTTCTTGCTTTCAGGCCTCTAATCTTCCATAGATCAGACCTTGGTGCTGGCCATGGTGCTGATGGTTGTCTGTGAGGAATTCCAGAGAACCCTCAAGAGGTTATTTCTGTGTGCCAGCTCTATCTCTAAGTGCTGTACATGAATTAACTCTTTATAGGCTCACAAGAACTTCACAATAGGGGTGCTATTATTATTCCTGTTGGAAGACGAGGGAAATGGAATCCAGAGAGGTCAATAAACTTGCCCGGTGTTACAGAGCTAATAAGTGGGAAAGCTAAGCAAGCCATACCCAAGAACAGCCCCTTTAATCACTACATTCAGTCAGACTTGTTATCAACAGAGCCGTACAAAAACTACATTATTGTCTCTTGTCCAGCCTCAGCCTTGTAGAATGAGCCAAGGGTTCTTGTCTCAAATATCATGGTAGAATTTTTTTCTCCGTCAGCCGGAAAGGACCTTGGTGTGGAGGACGGTAACAACCATGAGTTCCGGTGCGTTGACAAAACCCCAGATGCGGGGGCTTCTGGCTAGGCCCCTGCGGATTCACATTGTTGGAGCATTCATTGTCTCCCTGGGGGTTGCAGCTCTCTATAAGTTTGGTGTGGCTGAACCAAGAAAGAGGGCATATGCCGATTTCTACAGAAATTATGATTCCATGAAAGATTTTGAAGAAACGAGGAAGGCTGGTATCTTTCAGAGTGCAAAGTGATGTAGGAATAAAAGGTTTCTTTGGGTTGAGTTCCATAGACATTGGTTGCTGATCAGTGTTCCTGGACTGTGAAACATTAGTATGTGGGCTAAGGAATAGTTAGATTCTCATGACAAACACTTGTGTGGACAGTAAAAAAAGAAAAAAAATCATGGTAGGTTGCTATGGGTTGGCATCTTGGAGAGCCAGCCTTGGTAGAAAGCACTGGTTTGGATAAATGCAAACGTTGTCCACCAAACCTTAGTGTCATGACATCTCCCTTAAAGATTCTTGGCTTTGTGAAGAGGATTTCATTGTATTTACACAGTCTCCTAGAATTCTTTTTTTTTTTTTTTTCTGCAAAGCTTTATTCCAGAGGGGCTCAGTCCTTCTTGGCAGCTGCCTTCCTCATGGCGGCCAGCACGTTGCTCAGCTCCTCACGCTTCCTCTTGGCATGGATGTGCGTCCCCACCCTTTTCTTGATGAACTAGAGGGCACGCTTGTCCTTGGAGACCTTGAGCAGCTCCATGGCGCGGCGCTCATAGGGGGCGAAGCCACACACCTCCCGGATCATGTCCCGCACAAACTTGGTGTGTTTGGTGAGACGTCCACGACGGCGGCTGTGCCTCGGTTTGCTCACATTCTTAGTCACCTTGTGGCCCTTATTGAGGCCCACGGCCATGGGATAGCGGAGGGCCATGGCTACTCTTCTTCAATGGTCGCTGTCTAGAATTCTCAGAATATAGTCAATATAGGGGTTCAATATATGATAACTATTACTTGGTTACATATTACTCCACGATTAACAGAAGCACCATGTGGTGAAGTTGACAATCCCTTTTTGCTGAATACTTGTCATACTCCATTGGAAAGTTTAGATTAAGTCCAGAGCACACCTTGATCTCTTATAGGTACATCTATAGAGATTAAAAAATGAAATAACTAGAGTAATGATTTGGGCAATTTGAGTACCCAAGTACATGTGTGGTTGAACTGTTATATTTAGCATCTTGTGTGATATTTTAGATTTTTTATGCTGGGAATTAAACCCAGGGCCTTGCTTATGTTTGGCCAGGGCTATCCGTAAGCAGAAGCATCAGCCCTCAATTTGGGATTGTACAGCGTCTTAAGAAGGCAGCTCCACTGACTTAAAAACAACTTTGAACTGTGTCCTTTTTAGATGTATAAGGATTCCATGTTAGCAGAGGGTGTAGTGGCAGTTAGAGCATATGCCAATCAAATTTCCCATCTCAGAGTGAGTTTATTGTATACTTGTTTGGTTTTAATGAAACCATGTTTTTGTTGTGTTGTGTTAACATATGAAAGATTTCCATATCTGCCATTGTAACTTTTCCTGTGTGGGTGCGTGCTTGTGTGTGTGTGTGTGTGTATGTGTGTGTGTGTGTGTGTGTGTGTACTACACATCACAGCTGAGCTCTTGAAGGACCAGGCCTTTTTTGACAGTTTCCCTTCGTCCATGTATCACCAAGCTCCTTCTCTGCCAATGTGTTTCACATGATTTTGTGGACATGTGTAGAATGCCTGTGCAACTTGCAAACACCCATACATTAGTAGAATAATAATTGGGTTTTGATGCAACTGGAACTCAGTACTACCAAGCTGCCAGCATTTCCTTTTGGCTACTAATACTAGGCAGGAAAATTATAGTCTAAGTGTCTTCCTGTTTATTGATAAACAAAGTGGCCAGCCCAGCAATGGAGCCTGATTAGCAGTTTGCACCCTTTGTGAAAGGATAAACAGAACCCTACTGTTTTCTGTGTTTGACTGCAATTTACATCTTTAAAGAGGTTATACTGCCCTGAGATTCATGTTCAACTTCCGAGTGCCTGGATAGTCTTTGATATGTTCAGTGTCAGCCTCCTCCTTTTTCCTCTCCTTCATCTTGAAACAATATTTGCCAGCGTTTCTGTGTTCCCATCTGGCTTACCATAAGCTTCCCATAGTCACCTGTCTAAAGAAGAAGGGGAAGGGAGCAGAGAATGGAGAAAAAATATGTCTCAGTTTTACTGTGCCTGGGTTTTACATGAAAGGCCCTTTAATGCCCAATCCGGTTTTTGAAGAGAGGATACAGGAATGAAGACCCGAAGACAAAAGGGAATCTGTTTGCTATCCACTGCCGTTGGCCCACAGAATCACTTTGGGTTTCCTCTCACCCATCTTCATCCACCCTCCAGAGAAAGGCCCTCCTCTTCCTAAAGCAGGAAGGGCATAGCATCAGCTCTGCCTGTTTGGTGTAATGCTTTATTCCAAAATTAATTCTAACCTAATTAGATTTTTAGATTAAATAGTAAAAGACCAAATAGTTTACTCCCACTGTAATTGTTTTCAAATGAAAGAAATGACCATTTTAACTTTACTTTGCTTGATGTAAAAGCATAAGTACATGTAAACATGCACTAATCTGTTTAAATAAACTTTCCTCATAATCCTTCCTGTATGTAAACAGCATTTGTTCTGCCTTAGAGATATTTCATGATTGGACCCACGAGACTCCAGTTAGCCCCCTGAACAGTTTCCTTTTATAACTTCAAAAGAAATGTTATATTTTTATTGGAGGTTGTAGGGTGTTAAAGTGTAGTTAGACATAAATTGTACCTCGGCTATTTCATTAATGCTAATAGGTATTAAATTCGATTTTATAGCTGTTGTAGAAGTCTATTTGGTAGTTAACAAGTGGGGTTTTTAAATCCCAGAAAACATAATCCTATTATAAAACAGGCAGCTGAATTAACATTAACCAGAAAGAGACTTCGTGGATTAGCTTTTCTTTTTAAAAACAATAACAAAGAAAAATCATCAGATTCTATGGGGATATTGTATGCTTTTCTCAAAAGGAAGAACAAGGAATTGGAAAAAGGTAGCAAGATAAGTGGCCAGGCGTGCTATTTCTTGGAGACTGCGCCTTTGTAAGGGCAGGGCAACAGGCTGAAAAACAAAGCTGCATTACCTGTGCTTCCACTGGTGCTGGACTGGGGGGCTTGTGGTGTGCACAGCTGTGCCTTGCCCTCAGCTGTGGGTCATTGTGGGCATTGTAATTCCTCACCCATGGTTTCCAGTACGCTGTCCACCAAGCAGAGCCTCTAGGAATCAGTGTTTGTGAGCACAAATTGATAAGCGAATAAATGTCTGCTGCTCTCTGGACTTTCAGTTATTGCGACTCCAGAATCTGAGAGTGTTAGGCTTGGGAAGGCCTTTTACTGTAATCATGGTCCCATTCCAAGTTTCTCTCTCTCAGTACTGTTAGGGCTTTGCTTAGGATAGAATCTAGAACCTGCATGTTGAACTACATACCAAGCCCTTTTTTATTTTCATTTATTTGAGATAGGGTCTCACTGCATTACTTAGTTGCTCAGGTTGGGGCCCTCCTACCATTCTCTGGGGTGCTGGGATCATACTCTTGTACCACCATGTTTCCTTTTAAATGCTACAAGAAGGTGGATTTGTGTTTCTGCTCTTCTCCTTCCATATATGCATATGTATACACATGATTTTACACACATGACAGCACTAATACAGATATATACATACATGCTTAATAAAGCATGAGTGGCTTCTTTTATTTCTAAAGAACTTTCCTTAAGTCATAGACATGGGTTTTCACTTGCTAGTTAGGGTTATTTTTAGAGCTGCCAGAGCTGCCAGGGCTGCCATTTTCCATTTGCATGGGAATTTTAGCAGATAATCATACGGGTATTAGTCATTGGCATATCACTGTGTTAGATAATTGCATGGACATCAATCACGCACGCCTGCAGCGCAGGCCATCATGTGAGTGTCCATTTCTTCTCTCTGGAGTGAGGTTAATTGCGTCGGATGCAGGAAGGGTGTGTCTCCATGGCAGATAATCACATGGGTATCAATCACGCAGGTGCCGAGGTAGATAATCATGTGCATAGATATCACTTGTTCCAAGGTGGCTAATTTTGTGGATATCAATCATACCAACATCCTGGTTTCATCTTACAGGTTTATATGTGTAACAAACAGGTGTTTTTGCTTTCATGGGGAATGAGGCCTGTGTCTGTGTGTAACTGAGTCAGGTGCCTGGGGGTATGGCTTGGCTGTACAAGAAAGTCACAGAACCTAGGCATGGCCTTCTGTGGAACACAGAATTAGAGCTGCAGTAGAGTGTCTTCTATTTTAAAGTTTTGGCTTCTGGTACAATAGAAATGCCCCAGGGAAGAATGAGGATGAGTGTAGAAGACTGACTTTGGTATCCTTTTTATTTTCTATAAATTTTTTTTTCTATAAATTGATTTTAACTGCATCCCAGATAGTCTTGGGTTCCTTCAGCCAAGGAAAGTCTGGGACATGGAATGAACCAGAGAATTGCAGTCTTATAGACACAGTGATTGGGTTAGGCTAGCACACATGACATTAAATAGCTCATTCAAAGTGAATCTTGGGTTTCTGTGGGAGGGGAGGGAAGTTCCTACCTACCTGCAAGTGAGTTTGCTGTGCAGTCATCAGTAGCACCTTGTTATTCCAGTTTGTGCCACGTGGAGTTGAAAAGAAAACCTTTTGTAGAAGTCAAGTCTGAGAAGTGGTGAGGGCTTTGCTTGCACCTGGTTGTCATGGACTGATGTGAAATTTCTGGCCTAGAAAGCAGAACCTACACAATCCCTTTTGGTTTAAGGCAGTCAAAATTGTTCTTTTGTTCCCAGGCTTCAGAAAGAGCCCTGATAGGATCCTATTCATCAGCACTTTTTTTGAGTACAGAATGCTCTGAGGGAGGAAATAAGGGCAGAAGGAGAGGCCGAGGATTAAGGAACAGTCGCCATCACTGTTGGTAGCTTCCACTTTTTGGCTACTCTGAACAGTGTTGCTATGAACAAGGATTTGTTTAAGTCTTTGTTTTCCATTCCTTGGCTGGAATTGCTGGTAATTCTGTTTATTGTTTTGGGGAACTGCCATGTTGTTAATGCTATATACTTTTTTAAACAATGTATTAACCATGGAGAAAAGAACAAGTTCATGTTGATGAGAGAGTCAGAAAGTGTCCAGAACCTATTAAGCTCTGGAATTGATGGATAAAAACAATAAAAAGTAAACACTTAGGAGAAGCCAGGTCCTGAGGAGAAACTTCCACCACACCGCCCGCCCAGTGTTGATCCTGCCCCCTCAGGATGCTAAGGCTGGGAGAAAGGAAGGACAGGAGAGAGAGGCACTGTGAGTGTCTGCGGGGGTTATTTCTAGGTACATCCACTGCATCCATTAACTTATTTAATCATCAAAACAACCCAGCAGGTGCCCTTATTTTTATAGACAAGTCTTGTCAGGTACTTACAAGTTTTAATTTTTATTGCTTTTAACAGCAATAAAGAATACCTTTAAAAGGGAAGAAATCATTCTAAGCCTACCAGTCTCACACAGAATCTACTCCAATCTTGATCCCTCTGTGGCTATAATTTTTACATTGTCGCATTGCTATTATTTTATATCCCTTTTAAATTGCTACAAAATCATTGTACATGTTATTTTAATAGACATATAAGTATAATGTATATCAAAGTTTCACTTCATTAAAATATCCCTCTCCTGCTGAATATTCAGACTTTCTCCCATTTTTCACTGTAATTTTATAATTAAAATTTGATAATTTTAGCAAAACATCCTGTACATAACTCTTTTTTCTTAGCCTTTTTTTCAGTGCTGAGAATGGAACGCAGGGCCTTGTGCATGCTAGGCAAGCGCTCTACCACTGGGCCAACTCCACAGCCCAAACACAGGTCCTCAGAATGTTTATAGGACTGGGATTATCAGATCAATGGGCAGCAGCATTTTTATGGCTTTGTTATATATTGCCAATGTGAGTTGCAAATTATGTAAACATTTATTTTCAGAATTGAGAGTACATATTCAGCAGCAGTGTTGGAGTGTACCAATGCCTATATGAGGTAGTATAAATATGAGTATATATATACTTTCTCTGTGTGTGTGTATGTATATAATATACAGTATAAAGTATATTATACTTTTTTCTACTAGCTGATATATATGAAAAATCATTTTTGCTGCTTTTGTTTTTGTTTGTTTTTTTTTGTACCAGATATTGAACTCTGGACTTTGTGTTTGCCAGTCAGGCACTCATGCCACTGGGCTATATCCCTGGTTCTTATTGCTTTAATTTTTGAAAAATTCATCCCATAGTTTTCCTGTGTTTAGCAGGTGTGTTTTCTCATGTATTTTGCCTTTCTATTTCTTCTTCTCAGTTATCTATGAGTGACTTGTATGGTATTGAATTGTATTTAGTACCCGAAGTACCAGGAGCAAAGTTAGATTCACTGCCTACCCTTGTTACTTCTCTGGCCTGGGCAAGTTCTATTTCATTAAGCTTCAGATTTCAGATTTTTTTGAGGGGGTGCTGAGGATTAAACCCATAGCCTTGTATACACCAGCCAAGCGCAAACTACTGATCGACATCTTCAGTCCAGATTCTTGATCTTTAAGAATAGAGACAGTACTAGAGTACTGCCAAGATTAAATTAGGTAGTAAAATACATGAACTACTTTAACATAGTGCCTGGAACATCTATGACTAATAATACTAGATCCATTCACTTTTATTAAACTCGTGAGATAATTTCCTCCCTTCTTTACCATATTCTAAACTTTCTGTTTCTTTCACCCTTAAATGCTTGAGTTGCTGGGAGTTAGAGATATGAGCAGTGGGGTTTGTCTACACAGGGACATTATCTAAGGACAGTCTCAGGGTCCAGCTTTGGTATTGGTAATTTGTAGACACATAAGTGCTGAGAAAGAACTTGGAAGACTTTACTTGTTAGATCAAGCATTTAAACAATGTAAAAAGGGAAATGAATATTATAATTACAAATATTATTTTCAAAGTTTAAGAGAATTTATTAAAGTTACCCACTGAGATTTCAACTTGTTTATTCAAGTTTAATTCATCTCAGCACTTTCATCAAATTTACCTATAAATGTGATAATAAGCATATAGGTAGAACACAAAGGCCTATAAAAGATGGTTTTTCTTGTTTGCTTGCTTTTGTTTTGTTTTGCAGTACTGGGGATTGAACTCAGTACCCTACACTTGCCAGGCAAGCACTTCTTCTACTGAGCTGTGTCCCTCCCTGGCCCTTTTGTTTGTTGTTGTTGTTTTGTTTTTTGATGAGAGGTACCAGCAGTTAAACTCAGGACTTCACATGTACTAGGCAAGGGCCCTACCACTGAGTTGCATCCTGGCCTGTCTTTTATTTTGAGGCAGGGTCTGGATAAATTGTTCAGACTGGCCTTGAACTCACTGTCATTCTGCCCCAGCCTCCTGAAAACAGATTCTAGATGTTTGCCACTGTACCCTGCTGAAGGGAGAGTTTTTTTTTTCTTCTCTGTCTTGAAAACTGAACTCAGGACATTTTTTTTTTTGTTTTTGAACCCAGGGCTTTCACACTAAAGCTATATCCCAGCACTTTGTATTTTGGAACAGGGTCTCACTAAATTGCTAAGTTGCCCATATAGGTTTGAACTTAGGGCCTCCCAGCCTCAGTCTTCCATAGTGCTGTAGTTGCAGTGTGTACTACCATGCATGGCATGCAGGTTGATTTTTGAATTGATGATTTTAATGAACAGGTTATTTTTAAACCAACGCAAGCTACATTTAATCTTTCTGAGCACAAAAGCTGCCTCAAATATAAAAGTTTCATATTTGCAATAAAAAGTAAAAAAAAAAAAAAGCACTTGCTTGGTAAGTGCAAGGTCCTGAGTTCAATCCCCAGTACCACAAAGAAAAAAGAAAGAAAAGTAAAAATTTCATATTGACAACTCCAGTCCCAATACTCTATCACAAATCATAGCTGTTGATTTATTTATTTATTTTATACGTAAGCTCCTGGAGGCCACAAGCAGGTCTGTGTCCTCAGCATCGACCACACACACAAGACACTTGGCAGATGGCTGAGGGAGGTGGGCGAGGGCCAAGAAGTGCTTGGATTCATCCAGGTGCTGTGCTTGTTAATTTCATATGTGCAAACTCTTTAGGGGCCTATGACACGTGGGTCTTGATATCTGTTTGGCCATCTACTAAATGAAGCCATCACTTATTTTAATGAATCATCAAGACATTTATAATAAATGTAATATAACAAATCACGGCGGCCATTATTTTTTAATCTTCCCATAGGAAGCTTATTCAGTAGTGTCTAGACTGTGGGTATTCAATCCTCATTTACCCACATATTGAAAGCGAAACATTGCTTGTATAGGACGCCTTTCCATGCATGGCTGATATCACTCAGAAGCCTGTCCTCTACTGTGCTGAGCCCCAGGTCACGTAGCTGAAGCTCAGAGCTAGCTTGGCTAGAAACACCAAAATTTCAAGCATGAAAAAAAAAAAAACAAGGCCCGCAACTCTGGGGCCAGGGAGGTGGCTCAGTGGAATAAGCACTTCCCTGGCAAGTGCAAGGATGTGAGTTCAATCCCCGGTTCTGCCAAAAAAAAAAAATTCAAGCATGGCAAAAAATAGAGTTTCTAAAGTATCTTATGAACAGGAGGGAAAGGAGCACCCCTTCTGTGAGACAGAAGCCCTGTCTTCATGCCTGGTTTCCTTTCTTGGCACCTTTCCCCTGTGGGGGGACAGAGTTTGAAGTGAAGAAAGGGACTGCAGCAGGCCCTTCGCCGCCGTCACGCTGTTAATGATTAGCTGTTTGCGGCAATTATGCCCCTGCGTCTAGGGTGTGGCGGCTGGCACCTCTGGTAATGAGATGATTTCCAGGGCCTCCTCTTGGCCCTCCCTTGCTGCTCTCCTTGGCAACCTCAGAGTTTACTGACATTATCACCAATGCGACATGTTCCTCTTGGCCACCATGAAAACTCAGGGCAGACATGCCAGTCTGCTGTCAGAAAAGGCTGATAGGAGCTTTGGGGACAAACATGTTACGGGGTGAAGTCACCAAGCAGGTTGTCCATAGGGATTGAGGACATCAGCTCAATCATCTATACTGGTGAGTCCAAAACTCTCAAGCACCTCTAATGCCCAAGTTTTTCTGGCTAGAGAAAATTTCCATTCCACTGGAGTAGTAAGTTCTGTTATTACATAGCAGGGACACTGTTGATAAAATCATCCCAGCCAGATACATGATTCACTCAGGACTCATCAAATACAACACTAGGCTGTCTGTTGGTGACCGTGGTAGGCAAAGTGTAGCCCTCCCCTAACATAGCTTACAGCTGGTGAGACAGGAATCTGCCTAGTGGTCACTCAAATACAGGCATCATTGTGAGTCATCATGCATGACGAGAGGAAAAAGTACAAGGTACAATGAATGCACAGACAGGACCTAAGGCAGGAGGGGGACCCTCTGTAAAGAACGTTAGAACTGGGATGGGAAGGATGTGCAGGTGATAAGCACAGCCTGCAGGAGGACATGGAACAGAGAAGGACCCTCCAGGTCGAGTGAGAGGCACCTGCAAAGGGTCCGGGGCAGCACAACTATGCCAAAGGCAATCTGGCTAGAGTGCCCAGAGCTCAGGATATGCACAGTGAGGCTGGGGGTGGGTAGGTGGGAGTAGATGTGGTAGGACCATGGGCCACAGCAGGGATTTAGGTGTATTCTAAGGCAGTGGAAGACCATTAAGGCTTTATGCAGTGAAGATATGGCCTTAACAGTTATCATTGTGGATGAAGCACAGTGAATTAGAGTTGGGCATATGTGGATGGGGAGATGTACAGGTTGCCACAGTGTTCAGTAAGAGACAAGGTAGATGACAATGACAGATGGCATATGAGACAGCATTCCCCTCCCTCCCTCCCTCCCTCTTTTCCTCCTTCCCTCCCTTTTTCCTTCCTTCTTTCCTTCCTTCCTTCCTTCTCCTTCAAACATACTTTGTCTTGTACAGAAGGCAACAATGAGTCCTTCCCTCCTTCCTTCTTTCCTTCCTTCCTTCCTTCCTTCTTCCTTTCTTCCTTCTCCTTCAAACATACTTTGTCGTTTACAGAAGGCAATAATGAGTTCTTTGCCCTAGAAGACCTTTCAAGTTTCCTGAGTAAAATCCCATCCTCTTGTCCTCTGGGGAAAATTTCTCAAAGAAACAGGTGTCTACAGTTCTATGCCACACGAGTGCTTTCAGAAGAGCATGTTCTGGTTTGGAAGAGGCACAGGCATCCTGCACAAAGCAGTAGACCCATTTTGTCTACTCTAGACCCGAACATCCAGGCCCATTAGCACCCCCAAAGTGACCTGATTTCCATCAATCTCAAAGCCAGCCAAGCAAGGTCACATTTATAAGACTCCCTCCTGGCGACAGTCTAGAAAACAATGCAAACAGGTGTGAGCCCTGCTGTGGTATAGAAGCCCATTTTGGGAACCAGGGGGTCAAGTGCCCATTATCCAGGTAAGCAGGCTCTCCCTGGGAGACCAAAAATGCGTGTCAACAGCCAAGGGGTAGGGGCTGGAGCCACTAGGGCCACCTGGGAAGGGAAGCCTCAGCCAGGCAGTACTAATAAAACTGGACACTGCCACAGCGCCGGCCAGTCTCCACCAGGAGTGAGGCAAAGATGGGGGTGGGAGCAAGAGCCTCCCTTCCTCCAAAATCAATGTCCCTGCTAACTTGGGCAGAAGAAAATCTGACAGCTCTGGAAACATGCCCATCTGAGGTGAAAGAGGAAGCTGTGAAGCAATTGGAGCCAGAGAAAACCCAGAAATGGCAGGCAAGCTCAGTTGCCCGTTGGGGACTTGGGGCAAGAGCTCTCATTGTGCTTTTACTGATGCCCAGAGCACAGGTGCCTCCGCCATCCCCAGTGACCTCCCAGCTGCCTCCTCGAGCACCTGCCCCTGTGGTGTCCTGGCTGGATTTGTTTTATAAAATAGCCATGAAACAGACAGGGCACTCAGCCCCTGGAGGACCCTGGGGGCCATTCCATGTTGTTGTCTGGGATATAACACAGATGCAACTGGAATCATTGAAATCTACAGAGAAACACAAGTCTCAAAGAGATGTTTCTAGAGGAAAAGCACCATTTTATTGACAAAGCGATGCTATCCAGATGGTCCCTGGTATTTATTTCAAGCTTCTTGTATGAAGAGAGTGGTATGAATTTGCAGTTTATTATACACAGTTTCAAAGTCCCTAAAGTTCAGAAAAACTAAAAAATGTAAGTTTGCAGCTGGCCCACTTGACAACAAAACCAGAGCCAAACTGATATGAGAGTATTATTGATTGGTTTCATCTGCTGAGTGTGATTTCTCCTGCTTCTGCCCCCAGGTTTTGGGGAGAGAGGGTGTAATTTAGACCAGTGATGGTGAACCTTTTAGAGCTATGATAACAAACAGCGTGCCATGTCTCACATGCTGTAGGTTTGCCACTGCTGATGTAGACTGACCAGGTACCTTTTTACCTTCCTTATGTCCACACCAATCTCAAGGCCTGAACCCATTCTTCCCTACTTCCTGCTAATAAGATTGTAATCCTGTATCTTTATGTATTGGAGGGTTTAGAGTCCAGTAGAAAAATAAGGAATTCTGGATAAGGCTCAATACAGCCCTTTGCACTATAGAAATCTCATCAGCAAAAACATTCAGGGTTAAAGATTGTGGAAGTCCTTTTGTATGGTCTGAGTCCAGATTTCAGTGGAAATAGCATGTGGGGAAGAAATGGCAGGGTGGGTAGGCACGGCTGAGTGCCTGCTCAGCATGTGAAAAGCTCTGGATGTGAGCCTCAGCACCAAAAACTAAAAATAAAAAAAGCTGAGATATGGGCTTGAGAATCAGAAGGTGCCTGGCTATAATTAGTTGCTTGCTTGGTCTTGGGAAAGTCTTTCTCCTTGCTGGGCCATCACGACCTGAGTGACATGGACAGGGTGGTCACTGAGTCTCCAGTTTGCAGGTCTCATAGCCCCTGAGCTATCTGCAGGGTGAAGGTAAGGGACTATTAAGCAAGAACTCAGACAGGAACTCTGTGCCCTTGGGATGGCAAAAGGAGAGCTAATTGTATGCTTTGGACCCATTTCAGGGCCCCAAATAAACTAAGGCATTCAGCTCAGGCTGGTTCCTCATGCCTCCAGTATAGAACTACTTGGAGATCTCTCGCTGAGCTGTGCACCTGGGGCTCTGGCCGGTAACAGTTCTGGTGACAAGTGAAGCCAAGGTGGGTCCCTGTTGTGCCCAGGCTGTGACATTGAGTTCTGCTGAAATCCATTTGGCCCCATTTCATGCATACCTAGCAGATTTACCAGATTGTGAAAATGAATGTTTTCTATGCGTGTGGCTGATTTTGCATGCATCTGTTCACTCATCTAAACCTTAGTTACATCCTGCTAGGAGAATGAAAGGCTATAATTTCTCCTTTTTGAATCAGAAGTGGTAAAGGCACCATGATTTCTGCTTTAAAATTCTGCTCCAAAATTGTGAACCACTTTTCTTGTTATTGTCTCAGGGGGGAAAAATGAAGCAATATGGCTATATTTTCTTCTAGATTTGCAAATGATTCTGACCTTAATGGAGATGGAGGACCTGTGCTTGAGATCCCAACACCAAGAGCAGAAATATCCTTGGAAGCAAACATGAGCGTTTAACCATATCACATGCATCTGACATTAATAAGCCCTTGCCGGCTTGTCCCATTTCCATTTCAGATGACAGTGCTGTCTTCCAGTGTCAGTGGTCAAGTGCAAGAACAGTAATACTTATATTTATTTAGTGCTTTGCATTGCTGGGATGCTTTTATTGCCCTTAATTAGTAAACCAGTCATTTCTGCTTGGTTTTACAGTCTTCAGTGTTCATAGGGTAGTATGTGCTCTATGGAGCAGGGCAGTAAGGGCTTAGGAATCAAACTATATTGAAGGTGGTGATTAAGATAACCTTTTAAAAAAGTTCTTTTATTCCTGAACAATGTGACATATATGTTATAATATGTATTATAATGCATAATATCTATATTTCGGACTGTTGCTATGCAGTTCAGACTGGCCTTGAACTCTATTATATAGCCCAGGCTGGCCTTGAACTCATAGTGATCCTTCTGCTTCAGCCTCCTGAATGCCAGGATTCTGGGTGTTTGTCACCATATCTGGCACATTTCTTCTTTTGAACACTAAAATAAGGGGTAGGAGTGAGCCAACTAGTTTCTGGAAAAGCCTTGGCACACTCCACTGGATTATCCCCCCACCCCTACCCCCACGAACCTTGGGGGTAGGACTGCCAACCTTGTGGTTCCCCAAGACAGTTAGGGTCACTATGTGGGACCATCCTGAGGAACATCAGCTTGGAGTGCACTGTTACAAAAGGAGCTGTCACTTCACAAGAAATGAGATGCAGCCCTTATGTCCGTGTATGGATGGTGTGCAGGGATACACATATAAATGCACGGGGCTGGTGTGGCCACAGGATGAGTAAATTCACAAAGACTTCAGAGAAGACCTGTTTTAATAAGAGCAGAGCAGCCTGGCTGCATTTCTACAGCTATAATTACCTGTATTCCAAAAGCTTCTGGATTTTGCTCAAATAACATCATGTAATAATCTTGTTTATCATGATTAACTCAGTATGTACCCAAATGTTTAGGACATTGCCCTGGTTAGTCTTGGCATAGGACATAAATACAAACTAGCAACTTTGTTTTTCATTATCACTCATCCCAAACTCAGGCTAAAATTTAGATGATTATCAGAAACAATGAAGAACCAAAGGATTTGATGTCTTGTTATTTGAACTGATTTGTTCATCAAATGAGAATATTTGGCATCAAAATGCCAAATAGAGGGTCAGAGAGATGACTCAGCAGTCGAAGGCTGAGACAGGAGGATCACCACAAATCTGAGCTGTGAAGTGAGACCTTGTACCAAATAAATAAATACCTTGTACCAAATAGAGACAGATGCATGTTTTCCAGGATGTTGAAGCCTGTCCCCAAATAATGTTTTTATTTGTTCTGTGTGCTGTTCTGTGTAAAGTGGCTCACGATGATCACGAGTACAGGCGAAGTGCTCTGGCACTGAGCAGATGTCTTAGGACCCAAAAAGCTCAACAGGCACCACTAAGGCATCCCTCACGGTGGACTGAATGCATCGAAGTCTAAGCCCCAGTGTCACAGCATTTGGTGGTGGGGCCTTTGAAAGGTGACGAGGTTAGGAGAGGGGCCCTCATCAGTGAGGTGAGTGCCCTTAGGAAACAGGCCCGAGAGGGTGCCCTTGTCCCTTCTGCCCAGTGGGAATACAGTGACAGTCGTCATCTGTGAACCAGAAAGCAGATCCTAGTCAGACATCAAAGCTGCTGGCACCTTGATCTTGGCCTTCCCAGCCTCCCAAGCCATGAGAAATGACCGTCTGCTCTTTATCAACCACCTAGTTTGTGCTATTTTGTTATAGAGGTCTGACTGGACCAAGACAGGCCTCAGAGCAGATAAGTGTGCCAGCTCCCTTCTCATGCCTTCTGGCTGAGATTTCATGAGGAGTGGCAGAGGTCTGAATATATACTACAGGTAGGATTTTGTTTTCTGTCTACCCATTGATAATAGGATAATACTGAGGCAAATACATGGGTGACACTGGAAATATCAATAAGGCTCATGTGATTATATAGGCATTTGCTCATTCCTTCTCAGCCAAGTGAGCTCTCAACAACAAAGTCTGTTGTTCCAGGGATTTATCCTTAGTAACTATTTCCTTTCCAGGCATAATTCTCATTGGGATTGCAATATATCCCCTAGAAAGCATAATAGATTCTATATTGATATCCTTAGAAATAGAGTTCTTTTCTGCTTAAATTACAACACAGTGTGTGTGTGTGTGTGTGTGTGTGTGTGTGTGTGTGTGTGTGTGGCAGGAAGGACAGACAGGGCAGAGAGAGAAGACACAACTGAGAGAAGACTTGAATGTGGAAGCACTGAGTTAAAATTAAAAGATATAGATTCTAGTTCTTGTTTTATTTTTAGTCAGATGTAAGAGTTTATATGGCAGAGATCAGCTAGCAAATCACTGCTTCCTCTTCCTCTTGGTTACATTTTCCAGACTCCTTTGTAGTTAATTATGTGCTTCCTTGTGATTACATTTTGACATGGTTGGAAGTACTGTACTACCCCAGCTTTTGCCCATAAAAACTCATCCTTGGCTGAGTGGTAGCAGGGAGGGAGACCTGGGAGTTGTGGATCTAAATGGTGGAGCCTTTGGTAGTCCTTGAAACTACATGGAACAGTTGATACAAATACACACACACACACACACACACACACACACACACACAGGCACACACTGCTGTGGATTTGATGTGAACAAGAAAGGCACTATTTTTGCGTTAGGCTTAATAATTGTGGGTTTTCTCTGGTACAGCTGTTTACATCACTATCGCTGGTACATGTTGTGAAGTTGTTTTGACCTCTTCAGTTTCTGTAGCTGCAAGGTAGGATTTGCTTTTCACAAAGCTCTACTTAATCCACTTGAGATTGAAATGTAATGTGTGTAATGTGCTTTCCTTATTCCATGTTCTTTTTTACCTCTTCCCTATGTGTTTCTACTTTGTTGCAGTAAGTATATTTTTATATTTAGCTCCTTTTTTTCACTTTAACACCACAAGCATTTTCCACATTCCCACAGTCCTCATAATTATAAATGTTAATGACTTCTTAATATTCCATCAAGCTGATGCACCATAATTGTCTTAACATGCATGTGAGATGCTGCTATTATGCCCTTCTCTGAGAAAATCCAACTTATACAAACAAAAAAAAGCCTCCATAAGGGGACTTTTATTTATTTGGTTGGTTGGTTATTTCAGTTCCAGGGGTCAAACTCCCAAAATGTTTGGTGAGTCCTTTCCAGGGTGGGTTAGATTTGAGACATTGAGGGGGCATCCACATTTGCCTCTGACTCTTCCCTGACACTTTACACTGAGCTATATCCTCAGGCATATGTGACAACTTTAATTTAGTTCCTGCCCTCGTGTATAGTTTAAATTACAAAAATTTGATGGACCCCTGGTACCTACAACACAAAGTGGGGTATCTATGTTATTATTGTAAGCATATAGATATGGTACAGTCAGCCAGAATTCTTTTTTATTTTATTTTATTTTATTTTATTTTATTTTATTTTATTTTATTTTATTTTTTGGTACTGGGAATTGAACTGAGGACCTTGTACTTGCCAGGCAGGCACTTATGCTGCTGAGCTATATTCCTGCCCCTTAGACAGGACTCTGGAGAAGCAGGGCCAATAGGATGAAGGATGTTGGGGTGCTGGGAGGTCCTGTAAACAGAACCAGAAAAACCAGTGGCACATGCCTCGCAGTCTGAACACTCAGGAACCAGATTCTGTGATAGCCAGTGGCAGAGCAAAGGGATCCCACCTCAGAAGAGTGAGGGGGAGGATTTACCCCATTTTGTCTCTTCACCTTTTATTTTTTCTCTTGGAGTCTCCAACAGAGTGCATGATGCTTCCCCACACTGGTGAGGGAAGATTTTTTTTCACTCAGTCGTTGATTCAAAATTTTTAAGTTGAAATACTAGTCATCCTCAAACCCCCTCACAGATGCAGGTAAGACTAATGTCTCCCAGCTATCCAGGGTGCCTTCCCACAACATTAACCTCAGAGTGCTGTGCCTGTGAGGTTGGACCTGTGCACCCAATGGCTGCTGGCTGCAGAAATCCCAACTTTCTAAAACAAGTGGTCCCTGCCCTGTATTGGGTCCTTCCACCTGTGACTTGACTGTACCATGGTGCGTGCAGACTGCTGGTTGAATTCCTTGTACTGGATGACAGGGCTGAGTTCAGAGGCCAAGAGCAGGTTGCTTAGTCACATGGGAAGGTACCCAAGCTCTCGAGCCACTGTGTTCACTTGTATTCACCCTGAGCAATGCGTGGCTGTGTCCATGAGTGTGAAGTCTTGTCTTCACTGCACAAACAAGACTGGAACAGAATGACAGGAATGAAAGAATATTACGTGGAGATTTGACACAGTATCAGACTATGTGTGGCTTCCATACTCACCTTGCTCACCTTGCCCCACCTCATGCAGAATGTACACCTACAGTATTCACCTGCATGTAGTTCGGTTTCATCCTTTGATCGTGTAACTCAACAGGCAGCATTGTCATGTTGCATGTAACTCAGTAGATAGCACTGTCATGCTTCATAGCCTCGATCTTAGTAAAGACTAATGCTGCAATATTAAAGCCTCCTTGGGGCTGGGGAGATAGCTCAGTAGAATAAATGCCTGCCTGGCAAGCACAGGGTGCTGAGTTCAATTCCCAGTACTGCAAATAATAGTGATGATGGGCTGGGGAGATAGCTCAGTAGAATAAATGCCTGCCTGGCAAGCGCAGGGTGCTGAGTTCAATCCCCAGTACTGCAGATGATGATGGTGGTGGTGGTGGTGGTGGTGATGATGGTGATGATGGTGATACCTCTTCCATTGGTGTGGCCATTATAGCAATCCGAAAAAGTCTTTTTTTTTTTTTTGTCTTATTTTGTGTGTGTGTGTGTGTGTGTGTGTGTAGGGTCTCACTATGCAGCTTAGACTTATAGTGATGCTCCTGTATTCAGCCTCCTTAGTGCTGGGACTATAGGCATGCACCGCCGTGGCTGGGCTCCATCTCCAGTTCAGTATGCCGAGGGGAGGGGCTGTGCGGCATGTGGTGCCAGGGATTGAACCTGGCCCTTGCTCTTACCTAAGTAAGCACTTAGTCCACTGAAATATTTTGCCAGCCCTCTAAAGAAAGTTTTAAATCAGAATATACCATCTAGATCAAAATTCTAGCACAATTTTCGCACATGTGCATGCTGGCAGAAACATTTAGGTTTTCTGAGAATTTGGATTAGAGGTGTGGAAGATGCCCGGCCATGTGGTCACAAAGGCTTGGTGTGTCTTTAAGCATATGCATTATCGCTGATGTCCATGCCATGTTATTAAGTGCAGATGTCTTTCTGGAAGGAGCCTGAGTATGTGGTTTCATTGTTTATGTACCTTACCATACATATTTCATATGGCATAGAAGGAAAATGCAAATTGTATCATGTATAAAACACCCCAAGAGTGCCCATTTGTTGTTAAATAATGAGATAATTCATGTTTTCAATGTCTTATATTATGTAGGAATACTTGGTGTATTATTACAAGGCAACCCAATTTCTTTTTAACATTATTTGGAGGAGTTGCCTGGGGTTTTTAGATGGGCTGAAAACACACCACTGCATTGCATATGTGGGCCCCCACACTCCCAAAACTTGCTGACAGTCCTTTCCAGGGTGGATTAGACTTGGGACATAGAGGAGCCTCTGACCCTTCCCTGGCTCTAAGTGTCTTACAATCAAGAACTCTGATGTATTCATCTTTGCATGCCCAGTACCTGACACAGTCCTTGGCATTTAGTTGGCTCAATTTATAAGATTCTGTGAATAAATAAATGAACAGATATAGCTTAATTTGTCCAAAAATTGTTCCTGTTATTTGATAAGTATATCTTTAATTTTCTTTCTTTTTTTTTGTCTTTTTGAGACAGGGTCTCACTATGCAGTTCAGGCTGGCCTTAAGCTCACTTTGTAGCTCAGGCTGGTCTCGAACTCACAACAGTCCTCCTGTCTCAACCTCCCAAGTGCTCGGATTACAGGCCTGCGCCACCACGCCCGGCTTCTTTCTTTTCTTAATGGAAATATTTTGCTTCTTGCTCTGTGGAAGAGCATAGCAAGGAATTTTGGCAGGTGCTGCAAAACTGCCCCACAGTGCTGCATATATGTAGTCAAAGCCTGGCTGTCTCACCCCATCCCACTGAGGTTTGGCAGAGTCCAGTGGTATTAAGCCCAAACTGCAGAGTCTGGTTCCCTTGGTAGAAGTGCACCACTGCAGGGTGTGGTGGTATATGCCTATAATCCCAGCACTTGGGAGGCTAATGCAAGAGAAGTTCAAGAGCAGCCTGGACTACATATGAGCACAAGGTCAGCCTAAACTAAGTGAATCTCTTTGTTTTTCTTCCATGTATGGGCAATAAAGGAGTGAAAAATCCCCAGTGAGTTTGTGCTCTACTTGGGAACAGAATAACCATAACCATATCCATTTCCTGGATTGTTCAGCAATCCTGCTGGAGAGAAGCTGGATCATAACCTGGACTTCTGTGGATGTCAGCGATTCATGCCGCCTACATCCATACTTTGTGCACGCACCGCCCACCCTGGGTCTCAGGCAGCCCATGTGACTTATCTGGGTCAGCTGAACACATTAGCGCCAAGTGTCCGGTGCTGTGCCACCATCTGAAGCAGCCCTGACTCTCTTCTTGGAAACATGCGGTTTTGTTATACTGCTGTTCTTGATTTTTTATTTTAAAAACATCTAATGGATTTCTCCCATGTCAATAGATAGGTCAGGAATTAACTCTTCATGCTTTACCTACCTTGTGTATATGAAATATAGATGATTATATCATTATTTACCATTTAACATGACTCTGAAAAATACTTTCATGACTGATCTGTATAATTCATTCAATTGACTTTCTTATTTTTCCTAGAGTTAATAATTGTCTTACATTTATTTAGTTATTTTAAAATTAACTTTAGTCCATAGTTTGCATTAGGGTTCATTCTCTGTGTTGTGTGGCGTATGAATTTTGACAGTTGCATGATGCTATGTGTTTGTCATTACAGTGTGATAGAAGGCAGTTTCTTTCTTAATTTTATGTGTACCTTCTTTATGTATCTATGTAGTGATTCTCCTGTTTTTAGCCTCCCGAGTGCTGGGATTACAGGTGCGCACCACCACGCCTGGTCTCAATCACCATCTCAGTGCTCCCCAGGGGTGGGGCTGACACAGCATGCTGGGGAGCAGCCCTGGTCCCTGTGCCTGCCTAAGCTGGCTCTTTAGTCTGCTGAGCTATCTGGCTGGCCCTTTTTTTTGACAGGGTTTCACTTTGTAATCCAGTCTGGTCTTGAACCCACTATGTAGGCCAGACTGGCCTTGAACTCACAGCAGTCCAATGCCTCAGCCTTGGTGCTCTTTTGATATACATGATCTCATTCATCATAGGAAATTTGTACCTAATATATATATCTTAATTCTTTTTTTTTTCTTGAAGAACAGCCTTTCTTTACTTATTTTTCAGCTTAATATCTTCTTTAATGATGTGCCTGTTCAGGTCTGTTGCTTATTTCTGATTTCAGTTATTCACTACCCTAAAAATATCCTTTTATTTTATGAATTGAGTGTCCTCCCCTGAGACCTCACAGCCATGGATTTCTGTAGTTTTGCCTTCTCCACAACATCCTGTGGTTAGGCTCCCATGAAATATAGCATTTTCAGATTGATTTGTTTCACTTACCAGTATGCATTTAAGATTCCTTTTTCTTTTCCTTTTATTTTTTCATAGTTCATTTTTTACTGGTAAATAATATTCCATTGTCTGAGTGTACTACAGTTTATCTATTCACTGTTGGATTTACTATATTTCTATGCAACTACTACTGGTCCAATTCCGAACTCTGCAGTGGAGCTGTAAAGTCTTTCAACCAAATAATCTTGACTCCTGACCCCTCCCCCACAAGTTCTCACCCACTGCTGCAGTCTGAGCTGACTGTCCACTACATTGTTACCTACTAGCATCCCTTCCTGTGTCTGGGAAAGTGTTTGGCCTAATTTCTGAGCGTGGAGCTTTTGTTTATTGGATCTGACGATATTTTCTTTCCTGGCTTAGTCCCTCATTTAGTAGAGTACATCCGCTAGTCACTTCCTCAGAAAGGATACACAAGAGATAAATTTTTAAAAAAGATTTGGTATTCTGCAGAAGTGCTTATCTGCACAGATCAAATAGTTCTAGCCCTAAATCTCAAGAGCAAAACAAGTTAGACTCCTGGCAGGTTAGCATAAACACGCTACTGAAAGATTCCTGAATGGTTAACATTCCATTATTTCTTATATCTTCCATCTAAATTTTTTTGCTACTAGATTAAAAGCCTTCTGACCAATAGTCACACCTTTCTTGATTTTGTGAATTAGTTTGAACTGAACGCACATCATTAGGTGAGTGCTGGAAATGTTAACCTTGTGCAGGACTATGTATGCAATTGCACAAAAGTGCTTCTGTGCACTTATTAGTATTTCTCTCCCCACTTTTGGATTGAGACTAGTGCAGAATAATTAGAGCAGAGATTATTTCTGGCAAATAAGACAGTTAGTAGTTGGAAAGGTATGTTTTAGTGAAGATTGTTTATAAACACACCTCTTGCTGCCAAGATCTTAAAGTCTAATTAATTAGTAGCACCCAGCCCCGCCTTTCTGCTTCTATCACTCACTTTCATCTGCCTTAATTTACATACACACACACACACACACACACACACAAGCACATGTGTCTTATCCTCTTTCATTTTCTTTTTCTAATTTTGCACAGGGTTCATTGCCATTCTAGCTGCTTTGCCATCTCACTCCATCAAAAACTATTTCCTGCATCTCTGATTCATCAGGCCATGCCTAACAAAGAATGTCAGACCACTGAGCACAAGTGTTTTAATCTGGAGTTGGCTCAACCGATGATGATCAGCTGAGGAAACAACTTTGCCTTTCTCCCTAATTATGTGTTGGGGCGGAAGTCTTCACATTCTACTTCTCCAGCTCTCCAACACCTACCCTGCGCTTTATGGTACTGGGGCCCCCCACCATCAGCAGCGCTCTCTACACCCAGGCAGAGGGTTTTCTTCCTCAGCACAGATCTGCTGCATGGCTTATTGGCCTGGCAGATTCTTCCTACATGCACAGAGCTCAATTAAGTAAAGCCCTGATGAGTCTGGGCTCCCCAAGGCAGTCACCTCGTTCAGGTCCTCTGAGACATGCTGATGCCAGATGACACAAGGCAGTCCTTTCAGCCTTTGGAGCAGCCCTTAGAGCAGGTGTCCACACCTGAGAGGATCCCACCAGCCTCCAAAGTCTGCTGCAAAGCTAGAGATGGTGTATGGGAAAGCATTTCACCAAGGAGAAGGTGTCATGGGAATGATATTCATGATTAGCTGGCTAGAATCACATGGACATGCTTTTCTTCCAAGTTTTCACTCTTTTGATTCAGTCTCTGCTAGATAAGGGATGATTTGTCATTTAACAAATTCCATAAATGTAAAAATCACAAAAAGAAAGATTAGCATGTTTCTCAGATGAGAACACCCGGGGTTTTTGGCTCGCTGCTGCCCGTTGGCCATCCCGACTCATCAGGTTCCACCTCACACTGAGAACATATTCAGAGACACAGTGAACATCCAGCAGGAGTGAGGGAGGCAGGTACCAGGAGCCAGCCAGGGCACAACACAGAACCAGAGGCGCACATTCGTGGGGTGCCAGAACCAAAAGGAAAAATCATAAATAGATGGGTCTAACCAGGCACAGTGGCATATAGGGAGGTTGAAGCAGGAGGACTACAAATTCAAGGGCAGCCTGGGCAACTTAGTAATTCAACGAGATCCTGTCTCAAAATAAAAGAGGACTAGGGATGTAGCTCAGTGTAAAGGCTCTGTGTTCAAGCCTCATTACTGAAAGAAAAAAGAGAAAAAACAAACAGGCAAAGATGAGTTTTCCCTCCCTGGTCTTCACCTTATTGAGCAGCCTCCTCTCCATCTAGAGCCCTGTGCAAGTGGCTCTCTGGGGAGGGAGACCCTGAAATATGGTAGACAACCCACATATTTTATAGTTTATCATAATAGCTCCTCTGACAGGGTCTGGGTAACTCTCCACAGGGGACAAAGCTAGACTTTTCATTAACTAGAGACTTTTATTATTTCTTTAGCATTTGGAAGAAAGCTACTGTGATGGTCCATTTCAGGAGTCAGCTCAGGACCTTTCACTTGCCAAGCAAGTGCCTATTCTCCTGAGCTATCTCCTTGGCCCCTTGACTCAACTTCCCAGTTATTTAATCAAATATAAACTCAAATGTTGCTGGGAAGATTTTTTTTTTTTGGTACCAGGGATTGAACTCAGGACCCTGCGCTTGCCCGGCAATGCTTACTCTACTGAGCTATCTCTCTGGGCCCTGGGAAGATATTTTGTAGTGCCATTAATACCTGCAACCAGTAGATTTTATGTATAGATTATTGTCTGCAGAGTAGGTGGGCTCCAGTGGATCAAACCTAGGCCGTGTGTATCCTTGGCAGGCACTCTACCACTGAGCAACACCCTGATCCCCTTTTGACCCTATTTTAACCCAATCCACAGCAGCCCTGGTGTGAACTGTTTCCTCATTAGAAAAATCAGCTGCATAGCTGGTACCACAAATCATATAAATGAGTTAAAAATCATAGCCCAACTGATTTTTTTACTGTCCCTAACTCTGATCTTGAACTCTACTAAGCTGTGATGAAACTGAAAAAAATTATATATATATCATAACATATATATAATATATATTTTTATATATATATCATACATATAATATATATGTGTGTATATATTCTTTATCAGTTTTACTCCATTTAAAGCCAGGAGTTCAAAACACCAATATTTTCTGGGCATGGTGGCACATGTCTGTAATCCCAGAACTTGGGGGGCTGAGGCAGGAGGATTGCTTCAAGTTTGAGGCCAGCCTGGGCTACATAGTAAGTTCAAGACCAACCTGAACTACATGATGAAGCTCTAAACAAAAACAAAATAAAACATCTGCATTCTAATCCAGCATTTGTCGTGGTTCTCTTGTATAACTATCAGTAAGAATCTCAGTAGGCCATCAAGTTGAGGATTGTGTCATGGTGCCAGGGCAGTAGAACTCAAGTTCTAAGCTTTCTGTTACAATGGCCCCTGTCTTTCCTTTTAGGCTAATTTGATAAAGCGACTGTATCATAATTCTTGAGTCCACCATCTCTCAAAAGTAACAAGCACCTCCTTGTTTAAATAGTTTTGTTTTTATCTACAGGGCAGTTTCTGGTATCTGAAAGGAAATAAGGCACAAGACATACGTTCTAGTTGCTCTGTGAGTCACAAATGTCACAGACCTCCCGCCTTTGGCATCCCTAGGCAGATAAGTCGGCTGGGGTTCTGTGAGACACTGACCAGCAGACTTCAGCCTGAAGCAGATCCCTGCAGGGTGACGTGTGAGCCTCTTTAATTGTCTATGACTGTGTTCCATAGACACATATCGATCCTTCTCTCAACCCCCCCCCCCCCGTGCTTGTCCCTGCTCTGTCTGGCTTGGGTGGAGCCCCTGAGGGGTGGGAGGGAACCTGGCACCACTGATGCCATCAGATGTCCCTAATAGCCTCTGCGTCCACAAGTGTGGCCCTGAGGATGAGTAGCACAGCCAGCCGCACACAGAAACGCCCCTAGTCTCTGCCTTAGGACCCCGTGCGCACCTGGCATCCCTGTTGTGGAAAGAAACTGGACAGGCCTTCTCTTCAGGAGCCTGTCAGCCCTATCACTAATCAGCCCACAGGCCACTCATACTGACCCGAGGCACACACTTCACCCCCTGCCAACCGCACTGCCCGTGCTTAGGCCCTGCCACCTGGGGCACCCACATGAGGCCGGGCAATCAAGCCTTGCTTCTGCATGCCGTGCGAACTTGCTGGCAGCCACGCTCCTGAAATATTTATAGCTATGCACTCAGGGCTCAAATTCTTTCCATTGATAGAAACCCTACATGCAAGCAGTGGGTATGGCTTGGGAAGGTCCACCTACCTACCAGCAGTGATGTTGGCCACTGTCACAGACCCATGATGGCATTGGAAGACACAACCATCAGAAAACTGCCGTCACCCTTTCCCAAATTGAGAGATTTTATTTCATTTGTGCCTAAAGAAAAGTCAAAATGCCCCTCCTGTAAGATGCCCCTATGGGGACTCAGGGTCAGTGTACACGATAGACATATAGACATATGCAGGCAAAAAATATGTTTATTCTCAAAGATGGCACAAAATGACAACATGGAGCTTCTGTGGCTTTTTATTTTCTTTTAAATTTATTTTCTTTAAAAATAAAAAAACTAGATGATTGGCGAAACATCTATAGAAGGGATGGGAATAGAGTGATTCCTATTTTCATCAAAGGCAAATAGGCAGGTGGGATATTCAGTTAGCAGCTGTTTCCAAATATCCTACCAGATACTTCAGACCTGAGTTTTGTGGGGGGAGATCATGACAGAGGCCTAGGGGCTAGGTGAGTTTTCTGTGGCGGTGACAGCTGTCCCCACAGAAGCAGCCCAATTTATCTCAAAACTGAAGGTTTCACTAGCTTGGACCGCTTATCAAATTGGTTTTGGATGCATGGGAATTATTGTTAAGTACTCTAAATGGTATCATTTCCATGTTGTAAATTATTTGGGTGTATTTTGAAGCTAATTAAAAGGGAAATGTCCTATTTTGTAAAGAGCAGCATTTCTACATTTAAAAAATCAGATGTTCTCAGTGGGGAGCAAGGTTTTATCTTTGTCAGTGTTGGCTTTTGCTAAGTGCATTGCAGATTGAAAATCTAAATGAAATAACCACAAGGAAAGGCATGGGGGAAGTTTATGTTGGAGAAGCAGGAGGGAGACACATACACATATATAATACATAGACGATTTATCTGCAAATTTAGAAAGCCTTTTCATGTCATTTTTTTTTTCTCTCTTGCTACTTCCTCATTATTTCCCTGTGAGCGTTGCAAATATGGAGGACTGCAGAGGTGCCAGGCTCCATCATGGTGTCCAAAAATTGGCTTTGTACATATGCTAAATTAGAGATTGGCTGGCAGAAGCAGTTCACAGATCCTGGATTGGCAGGGATTTCTCATGCAAGAAAACAGGGCGGCAAGCCCGTGGACTTGCTCTGCAGCCAGCAGTAATACAGCATGCTACATCCAACATGCCAAAAACTGTTTTAAAATAAATTCTAAGTCTTCATTGGGCATCAGGTCTGGCTTAGGTGACGTAGCCCACAAAAGCCTGAGCCCTTTTCTGTTCACAAGGAAGGGACTATGTTGAATTGTTCATGAATAGAGGTGTAAGATATTTCACCAAAGGACCCAGGACCCAGGGCATTTTAGTTGCAGCCTGCAGGAAATAGACTACCCTACTGCTCTCAAAGGATGAAGGTAGGGACCTAACCGAAGAAAGCCTTCCTGATTTTGTGTCTTCCTGGAAATAAGCAAACTTCTATGTTGGTTCTGATGCAAGAGGAATTAATGTGGGAAGGAAACATATTAGACAGCAGGAGCAGATAAGTCTATGCCAAAAGGATCCACCATCTGGGTCCTTTTCTCTCACTGTGTTGACCAGAAAATGTTGCTCTCCTCCCTGACCAGCCAGTAAGTGGCTTTACTCTTTCCAGTGGGACATTTTATTTTACAGACAAGGATGAGATTTAATAAAAACAGATTTGTTACCGTGGCTGTCATTGCTGGCCTTGGGTTCCTGTTTAATTTTAGAGCTGTGCACTAGAAAAGAAATAAGGAGGATTATTTTCTAGACAAAGAAATCCTTTTGACTCAAATGATGACATTGGGCCCTGTTTTGAACCCTTGAGATAACCTTAGTCCCAGTCAACTCCTGGACATGACAGTTGATCAGAGCCTCAGAGTCTTTTGTGCACCATCTAAGCTTTGAGTATGCAAGCTCCATGAGTGCAGAGTTTGTTTGCCCAGAGCACACAATCACCAATATTGTTGGCTGTCATAGTTGGGTCGATCCTGGCATTTAGTAGAAGCACAGAGCCATGCCAAGGGTGACAAGAGCAGGCTTTTGTTCCATTTCTTATCACATATAACATAGTGAGCAGGCACTTGGGTGGGCATCAGAAGACATATTCTGGGTCTGACTCAGTGCTCAGTGTGTCAAGTGGCCTTTAGTCCTTTGCTGATCTCTCTGAGCCTTGGATCTCCTTGTTTCTAAAACTATTAGGTAATGGCAGTGTTCAGCCCTAATACTGATTTTAGGATTCTGCATCTTACCAAACCATATAAAAATGCATTCTCAGGGTAGTGAGATCGCTCAGTGGTCTAAAGTGCCTGTGTAGGCAAGCTTGGCAAAGCGCAGGGACAATCCCTGGCACCACATGTTGCACTAGCCCCACCCTGAGGGTGGGCTGAGCTGGCCAAAACAAACAAATAAAAATGCATTATCTAAATTCGAGCTACTGCCTTGAGGACAACAGTGCAATAGAACAACCATCGTTGAATACCTATCATCTTGTTTTCCTTTTTCTATTTGAAATTGTATATCATTTCTAATGTCTTATCTATGATTTTTCTATCTCTTTAAAATAATTTTTTTTAATGCACTTTTTTTTTTTTTTTTTTTTTTTTTTTTTTTTTTTTTTTTTTTTTTTTTTTTTTTTTTTTTTTTTTTTTTTTTTGGTGGAGCTGCGGATTGAACTCAGGCCCTTGCGCTTGCCAGGGAAACACTTATTCCACTGAGCCATTTCCCCGGCCCCTAAAAATGCACTTTCTGAGTTGTGAAAGATATCCACTAGTCCTTCATGGAAGAGGCAGCACTTCAGTGGAAGGAGGTACTCAAGAACATGATCCAGAGATGGTGGTTCTGAAGTATCATCTTCCTCTTCCTCTAGTTCTCTTCCAGTAAAGGTGAGCTGCAGAATGGGAAAAAATAGGCACTGTGACAGCTAAGAGGCATCGTCAATTTGATTGGCTTGTGAGGTGCCAAGGGGATTGGTAGGGCACACCTTTGGGTGTGTCTCGAGGGATTATGGAGATGTGACCATGAATAATATATATGGTTCCTGGACCCTTCTTGGCCTTGTTTCTCTCGTGTGATTTCCTGCTACTAGACATGAAGCAGCTTTGCTCCACCATGCTCTTCTGCCACGATGTGTCTGACTTGGAGCCAGCTGACCATGGACTGAATCTGCTGAAATCATGAGCCAAATTAAACCTCTCTTCCTTTAAGTTGTGGCTGTCAGTATTACATCTTAGCAGTGAAAGGTGAGAGGTGGCTGATGCAGGCATGGATTTGTAGTGAGAGGAAGAGGCTAGAGTACCTCCTGATGGCATTATATGTGATGTAGTGTTCTTGGTCTCCATGAGCAAAGGGATTCACCTTCAAGACCTTTGAGCAGTTGTGAGCATCACGGGGTCTAGAACTCTGTAGAGGAGTCAGATGTGAGCTTAGGCTGTCCTGAGTCACCTCTAATATCTGTCCAACTCATCTACTCTACAAGTCTGTGACAGTCCCAAGACTCGTGTCATGTCCAGGGACACAGTGATACCCCTAGAGATCTTGCCAAAGATTTCAGTGACCCAGGCACTTTTACTCCACATGAGCAGGGAGGAAAGGGAAAGGTAGAAAAGGGCCAACTCAGCTTTATTACCATACTGTTTCCTAATAGCTCCTTTAAGAAACTGTACATTCTGTTGACGATGAAGTGTGCTTGCTGGGGAAGGTTGAATGGCACCCTCCCAAGAGACAGGTCCTTATCCTAATCTCCAGGACTGAGGTCATGATCTGAACTGGAAAGAGGATCTTCGCAAATGTAGTCAGGGACCTGCAGTTAAGATCATCACAGATTGTCCAGTTTGGTCTATGTTCAATAGATGCCTATAATGGAAACACAAGGCCAGTCTGGACTATACAATGAGACCCTGTCTTCATACAAACAGAAAGAGATGCATAGACAGGAAGACACCGAAGTAGAGGTTGGGGTGATGTGGCCACAGGGCTGCCAATAGCCATAGAAGGAATCCCTAGAGTGAGACCACAGCCTAGCTTAATCTCAAATTTCTGCTTTCCTCAGCTGTGGAAGAATCCATTTCTGTTAACATAAGCCACCACCTTTGTGGTATTGCTATGGTAACCCTAGGAAATGAATATACCTCAGGGGCTCATTAATGGGAAGCTCCTTTATCTCCTTCCCTGCTGACATCATGGTTGTTTTTACCAATAATAAAACTGGAAGAGCTTTAACTTAAAACATACTAATAATATAATTAAATGGGAATATTAGATCTCTGTCTTTTAAATCTTTTATTTACATATTTATTTGTTATAGGGTCTCGCTATACAGATCAGACTTCTAGGAATCCTCCTGTCTCAGCCTCCCCAGTGCATATGCCACCATGCCTAGTTTTGGTGGCCAACTTGGCACAGCACTGGCACAACATGCAGTACTGAGGATCGAACCCAGGCCTTGCACTTGTCAGACAGGCACTTAGACCACCAAGCTATCCTTTGACCCTAGATCTCTTTTGAAGTAAGGTTTTTTTTTTTTCCTTTGTTTTGTTTTTGTTTTTCTCTCACATAGTAGCTGTCTTCTTTTTTTAAGGTATTTGTTACAGAGATTCACTACACAGCTGGGACTTGTAGTGATCCTCCTGTTTTCAGCTTCCCGAGCACTGGGATTACAATTGTCTGCTGCCACCCCCTGGGCTTGGTCACTGGCTAAGTGCGCCTGGAGGTGGAGGTGGGGGCAGATACACAGGGGATCAAACCCCAGTCTCTTCTCTTGCCTAGAAGGCACTTAGTCCACTGACCTATCTCACCAGCCTAGTAGCTGTCTTCTGAATTAAGCCGCCATTTTCTTAAGATTTTGATATGAGGAAACACATCACTATTAGCAAAAGTTGCTGCTGCTTTTTTTTTTTTTTTTTTTTTTTTTTTTTTTTGGTGGAATCGGGGATTGAACTCAGGCTCTTACACTTGCCAGGGAAGCACTTATTCCACTGAGCCATCTTCCCAGCCCTTGATTTTTTATTTTTATTTTGGGACAGGGTTTTGCTAGCTTGTGAAATTCCTCAACTTGCAATTCCACTGCCTCAGCCTTTTAGTGTGCTGGGACACCAGGCCGATTCATATTTTTAATTAACTTTTCCACTTCTGGGTATATCAGCTTCAATGTGCTGTGGTATCGATACAATTCTATTTTGGTTATGCATTCATCAAATAGTCAACTCTGGTCTCTTGGCCAAAATTTGTTGGCCTGTTCTCAGAGCTCTGTCTCAATACATCAACATAAGCCTTCATGTCAGTTTCAGAAAATGATGTTCACAAATTTACTCACTCCCAATTGAGGATGAACAGCTTACAGTGTTTGTAACAATATTGGATTTATTTCTTTCCAAATGGGTGATTTTTAAATAACAGCACATTGTGTTCTTGTTTGTTTTTCACAATCCAATTTCAGCATCTGAGCAACTTTGCTTTGGTGATTGACTTCCATTAGGAAAGATACGAAAGCAGTCGCCTTGCATAGGATCAGACCTGAAGCTACCAGGCGGTTCTCCCCCTAGGTGCACAGCCCGGGCTGTCCTGCTCACCTCTCCTTTCCACGAGCTCCCAAAAGGACCTGCTGCACATCTCACTCTTACCTCTGCTTCTTTTTGCTCTTACTCAGCTTGATTCAACAAACATCAGTTACATCAATTACATACTAGAGAATGCTAGCCAGGTAGACGAAACCAACATGTAGGCAGTCATGTTAGAAGAGAAAGCATTGATGTTTATTTGACCAATTTTGTTTGTTTTGTTGTTGTTGTTGTTTTTAGTACCAGGGATTGAACTCAGGACCTTGTGCTTGCCAGGCAAGTGCTTATTCTACTGAGCCATCTTCCTGGCCCCTATTTGATCAATTTTGCATACCTATGTCTTTTTTTGTTTTTTTACAGAACTGAGGATTGAATTCAGGCCCTTGTGCTTGCCAGGGAAGTGCTTATTCCACTGAGATTTCACAGTGAAAATATGTGATATAACAACCACTGTTAAATTTTTATTCTTGTTTTGAAACTCTGTACCATTTATACTGTCACTTGTTATTCTGTTTGTCTTTGTTTTTGCTATTTGTTTTTACTCTTTAAAATGAAATTTAAAGGGGCTGGGGAGATGGCTCAGTGGAATAAGCACTTCCCTGGCAAGCGAAAGGGCCTGAGTTCAATATCCAGTTCCGCAAAAAAAAAAAAAAAAAGATATCTCATAAAATGAAATTTAAAAATAAAATAAAATTTAAAAAAAGACAGTGAGGACTGGCCAGGGTAGACCCAGAGAATGCATGCCTAGATGGGGTCTGGAGTTCAGATTTATGTGAAAACTGAAAAGTTCTCTGAGTAGGAATTTTATTGTCCAACAGACTTCTCTAGTCATGAAATTATACTGCAAGGGAGTGCAGCCAAGGCGGCCACGGACTTCCTGAGTGGGGCGCATCATAAGCCTTGGATTCTGGTAGTCACAGGTGGGAGCAAAACACCTACGGCAGCTCCAGAGACCACCACTGGAGGCCATCATGGCACACAGCAAATCTGTTGAAGGAAGGGAGGGAGAGAGCAAGGGAAGGGGAAAGAAAAAGAGAAAGCAGAAAGAATCTACTAAATATGTGGAAAAGAAAAGAAAGAAGAAAGGAAAATGGAAGAAAGGAAGGGAGAGAGAAAATGAGGGAAAGCACAGAGACAGAAGGGGGAGGAAGGGCAATAAAACCTCCCAAAGAACTTATTATATAATCATTATGTGTTGATGGCAAGGTTTTCTTTAAACTTATTTTATTTTTGGGCAGAACCAAGGATTGAACTCGGGCCCTTGCGCTTGCCAGAGAAGTACTTATTCCACTGAGCCATCTCCTTGGCCCCTTTAATTTTTTTATTTTTAGATGGCAAGGTTTAATAACTCTTACAATGTGTGTTGTTCATTACTTTATATTTATTTCACCAGTTATTTCCAGGGAAAGAAGGAGTAAGTAATTCTTAAATGTTCTGTAAACCAGAATCTTTGAATTGTCCTAATAGCTACTATGGAAGTATTCAACTCGTTTTCCCACCAATTTGTGGGAAAGAACTGAAAATGAGTAACACTTTATCTTATTGTTCTGTGGGTTTTGAATTTGTTGTTTTGTTTTTGCAATACTAAAGATTGAACTAAGGGGCTTTGCTCATGGCAGACAAGTGAGGTCACACCGAGCTACACCTGCCCTGCTTTGGGATGGCTCAGAGGGGTTGTTCACTGACACCTTGCACAGATTCATCTAAAACAGAACCAGTCACATGCATGTACATGCGTGTGCACACGTTATTCCTGTTGTTTCCCCACCATTGTTGGAACATATCCCATGCCTTCTAGGATACACATACAGAATGAGAAAGGGAAATTTCCAGGAGGAGTAGGAAGACAGCCAATCCCCAGAGCCCCAGACTTCTCTTCACATCGCTGCATCATCCAGCATCTTCTGCTTGTTCCCTGGTGAGCTCTGTCTCACTGTGGCCCTCCTCCACATGCCTGCCATGAGCCTTTCTCTTGTGTCTTCTATGGGGTCAGCAGCAGCCTTCAGTAATTATTCCCCTTTTAGTAATCCAGAAGTGGGGTCCACTAGCAGTCCCTGACCCAACCTTGTGCAGCCACCATGTGACATCTGTTCTGCTGTCCCTATCACTCTGCATTGCCTTTTATGCATTTCTGGTCACTGCAACAAGGGTACATGGGACCTAGGGACAGTACCTGTCAGAGCTGAGTGTTGGAACAAAGCAGTGGATGAGGAATGTCATCTACTTTCCAGCCAGCCAAATGCAGACCAAGAACAGAGAAAAGGGAAATTGAAGAGGAGCAAGAATTGAGTTCACCATGGCAGGGTCAGCTAGAATGGCTAAACATGAAGCCCAGGCTAAGTGGTAGAGTGTGAGAGCGAGCTCACCTCCCTGGAGCCAGATCTTAGGGCCAGGTGAAGGCAAATTAATGCACAAGGACAAGAAGGCAGCTGAGGAGGAGGGCTCAGAAAGGGTCATTGCCAGCCTTGAGAATTGAGGCATGGAGCCATTTTGTGGAAGGTGTACCCAAGGCATCAAGGTGCATGTTGGACAACACCTAGGGCTAAGGCAGTGATGGCAAATTTATGTCAGGTGTGCTGACATGTATAACACCATGGGCTATTTGTATCACTGAAAGCTCTAAACTGATTTACCATCACTAGTCTAGGGTACAAGATGGATTCCCCTTGGAGCTGTAGGAAGAGATTTCCATAAATAGACTGGAGACTTGAAAGCTGATATGACTGGGTGGCATGGAATCGTGCAGGGGAGCCATAGTCAGGAGCGGTGAGGGCCATTGACATATACGAGGAGGTTACTCCTTCTAATCTGGTTTTCCATGCAGGGGAGGGTTGCCTTCCTCCTGGTAAGAATGATCAGAGTTAGCAGGATAAGGCCAAGTCCCATCCCAAGAGTGCATGGTGTTCTGGGGAATAGCTGCTGCTGGTAGGGAGTCAGGAACATTCTCAAAGTTTCAGTGCAGTTGTTGAGGAGGCTGGGCCAGGAAAAAAGAACTGGGCCGAATGGAAGTGTATGGGCTGACCATCGACAGAGGCTGGGACCTGGGGTGGGGGCCTCGGGCAGTGTATGGAGCAGCTCCAGGGCTCCAGATGGTGGTGTGTTGCGCTGGATTACAGGTGTCTGTTAAGGTGTGTGTGTGCACTCGCCTGTAGTCAGAAAGCGCTGCCAGCGAAGTAACTCCTGAAAGATGGTGGTTTTCTCATTTTTGCATCTTTATTTGTGTAGCTGTAAAATGAGGAATTGGCTTCCTTGGACTCCCACTGTGGTTGGTGCTTTTCCTGCTCAGCTCTCGTCTGATTCCTCCTTTCCTTGTGCAGTGAACTGAGGATCAAGGCACAATCACGAGCCAAAAGCTGAAATTGTTACGGTGGCCCATTACTTCGGCAGAGATTTTAGCAATAGTGTCGCAGGTAGGAAAGTAGTGAAACGGAGTGTGCTTGGCGAGGTTCTGTGTGATGATGAAAATGCTACCTGAGGATTTATGGCATGTGTGGAAGGGGCTGTGGCTTCCTCTTCCCCAGCCAGCTTTGGTCACCTGAGTGCTGGGGGCTGCATATCCTGTGGGTCTCATATCCTGAGGGCCAGGCATTTGACTGCAGGGGCAGGGTTCTGATCCCTGGCTGTCATCGCTTACCAGGGAGCCTTTAAAAACATCCCTGGCTAACCCTACCTAAACTCATTGGAACAGGTAGAATTAATACCATCAAGAAGAATGAACATATAAATTGCTAAATACTAAAAAGGGTACCTAGAGAGCCTCTTAACCGTATGTGAGATATGTTTTAAATTACAAGTGTTGGTTTTTACTTGACTTTTTAAAAATGTATTTGGTACAGGGTTTCACTTGATATTTTTGACAGCTATTTTAAAGTTCCTTGAATGCAAGTTGTTTTAAATCTCTTGATGCTTCTTCTGTACAGTTGAGTCTTCTCTATTTTTTGAATTTATATGCATAAATAATTACATATTTGATTAGTTCTCCGTGATGTGGGAGCCTTAGAATGAAGACCCAGGGAAGCAAGGGGAATGGCTTGGTTCTCATGCTTGATTCAGTGCAGTGCGATCAATGGTGCAGAAGTTAGAAAGGCAGGGCCTGACCTGATGGGCATAAATGAGAGAGTTTGGCCAGGCTGGAGGATTCAGATCTTTTTGGCAGTTGAGTTTCAGAGGAGGTGGGTGTTCCCTTCCTCTAGGGCAAAGACTTATGCCTGCTTCCAGTAAGAAAGGGCAGGGAAAGGCTAGAGTGACTTCTACCTCTGATGTTCTCAATGCCAGGTGCCTGCCTATCTATCTATCTATCTAGCTATTTATTTATTTATTTATTTATTTATTTATTTATTTATTTATTTATTTTGGCAGAACTGGGGATTGAACTCAGGCTCTTGCGCTTGCCAGGCAGGCGCTTATTCTACTGAGCTGGCCCCTTAGGTGCCATTTCAGGGGTAGCAGACCCTGAAGCCCATCCATGGGGAAGCCTGTGAGTACAGTGGCCCTGCAAGTCCCACCTGAGCACCCAGAGACCTCTGCCCAGGCTTTCCTTTCCCTGAGCACCAGTAGCATCAGTAACATACTACAGTCTATGTTCCCAACCCACACTGTGGTTGCGGTTCTTGATTGAGGACACTGGGTTTTTTAAAGACTTGACCAGGTCAGTGTGACCATAGAACCAGCCCCAAGTGAGTGGGAACCAGCAGATGGAGGTTTAAATTTGTACATCCATTTTAAAAATTAAAATGTGTGCATATTTTTTAAAAAACCAAATATCTGTTATATCCTGATCCTTGAGTCAAGCACTGCTACTATCTCCATCTTTTAAATGAGGCACTGTGATTTTAAGACCACCCTGGGGGCCAGGGAGATTGCTCAGTAAAATAAGCGCTTCCCCAGCAAGTACGACCTGAGTTCAATCCCTGGTTCCGAAAAAAAATAAAGTAAGACCATCCTGTTGCATTTTGGGGCTGTCATGGGGCTCAGGGGAACTTGAAGTGAGACCTGCTGGCTTGGAGGGAGGGAGGCAAGTTGGAGGCTGTGGCTGTGCTTCTAGAGCCTGAGTGAGCAGGAGATTCTGACTAGCATGTGTACTTCTTGGTGAATGCATGAGATATTTGTTAGGGTTTTGTTTATAGCCATTTGAATATTAAGGCAGCTAGCACATCTGCAAAGCTACTGTTCTGCCACTCATTCCAAGCTCCTTGCCCATCCCCTCCTGACCCAGCCCTAATCCTGTTCTTGTCATATGCCTCTTCCTGGCCTGTATTTGTTCTTGGTTTCTTTACTAGCTAGTAGTTGGTTAGTTCTTGATTTGTTTTACTAGCTAGTTCTTGGTTTGTTAGTTTATTGTGACCACAGTTTGTTCTTGGTTTGTTAGCCTGGCTGCAATGTAAGTTCAGTGTAAGCAGGAATTGTTCTGTTACCTAAACTAGGTACATAACACATATTCAGTAAATTTAGTTTTTGAATGAAACATTAGCAAGGAGAAGAAAAAACACTGGGGAAATTGAAATCTTGGTCATCTGGGGATTGCTGAGGTAGATTGGCATCCATCCAACAGAGGACCCCATAGATATGACAAGTGATTGTACAGGTCATGCCCACACGAAGAAGAAGCTGCCTACCGCTGAGTGAAAAAGATGGGTGGCAGAAGGCGTGTAGAATGGGATCCCTGCATTGGTGAGGGCTCCTGTCTCAGCCACAGAATTGGCTGTAAACAAGTAAAAGTGAAAAACAAAGCAGTTCATCATAGTCTATTAAGTCACCATTCCCATGGAAAATGCAGGACACAGGTTAGCCAGGTGTGATGCCACAGGAGGACTGAGTTTGAGGCCAGCCTATGCTACATTGTGAGACCCTGGCTGAGAAACCCAAAACATACAAAAAAAATTCAAAAAGATTAGAATCCTGAGATATGCCTCCTGCCCATCTTAACTATAGGTAAGTTGTGGAGGAGCTGTGGGCAATAGAATCTGTGGTCTGTACCTCAGGACTGGGGTTTGAAATCCATTTCAACTTAGAACATTGTACTAGAGAGTGGCATTACCTTCACCCAATCATAGGATGGAACCTTATCTCAAGTTGGGGCATGGTACCTGTGCATTTCATGCCAAAGCTACCTGTTGGGATGCCCTGTCCTCCCATCAGCTAACCACTCAGCACTAGGTGCCAGGTTGCCATTGGCACTGTGGGGTGACTTGGGTCTCTGGTCTGGCCTGTCCTGTTCTCAAGGTTCACTGATCTTGCCGTGTCAGGGGACAGACCATTCTCCCCTCAGGGATAACTGCAAAACTTGGCTTTTCACCTGAAATTCTCCCCATAAAAGCAGTTGGATGACAAAATTCAAAGTCATTGCCCACCAAGTTCTTATGCATGTCCAGCAATCAACTCAGCATACAGCAAAGGCCAATTCAAAGAGTTTTCAATTTCCTTAATACTTCTTTGTTTTGGGGGCCTGGGAAATAGCTCAGTAAAATAAGCACTTGCCTGGCAAGTGCAAGGGCCTGAGTTAAATTCCCGGTTCTGGGAAAAAAAATATATATTATATATATATATATATATTATATATATATTATATATATATATATATATTATATATATATAATCTTCTTTGTGTAGTTAAAAACAATCCCTTATTTTCCTGCCTTTCTTTGAGGTGACTCGGTTAATAAGGCACAGTGGGGGGGGCTATATTATTGCTCCTAAGGCCCAGTGTATGTGGTGAGGTGGGGCAGCTTCCCACTCCACATGTCCAGGAGGACCAGTCCTTCCCTGGCAGGACTGCAAGGCCCAGAGTTGCCGTCTTCATCTTGCCAGAGGCTGCAAGCTCACTTTGATGCCCATGTGTGGAATCGGCGAGTGTGCACACGTTGGTTCTGCTACCTCACATTTGGTGCCTGCATCAGCTGGGTGCGGCCGAGGCTTACGGGGCAGCTTCAGCTGAAGGACTTGCAATTCTGGCAAGGCCGGGCCTCTGCCTTTGGCAACCCGAGCACCACTGTGTTACAGGACGCCTGGCTCCCCCGACCTCCTGGGAAATGGACCTGCTTGTTCTCACATTAAACACCTTGTGAAAATTTACTGGGTACAGAAAGAGGAAAGAAAATCGGAATGTGGTGCAGAAAAAGGAAAGAAAATCTGAGTAGTCGTGCAGTGCACCTGCCTGGCATCAGCAAGGGAATGGTGTCGACATGAAGAGCTGGTGAAAGGGAAAAGGCAAGGAAAATTGAATGTGGCGTTGCTGGCAAGCAGTTCACACTACAAGCTGGAGCTGCCAGTGTCAGTGCAGGAGCCCAGTAAGCCTGGCCATCTCCTCCACCATGCAGCTGGCTGCCTCCTGACCCACTGCACCCCAAAGCTGGTCCCTGCTATGACCAAACCAGGGGGTGGGGGAAGGGGGCACTTCCCAACTTGCATTTTTAAACACTAAAGTGCCCTGGTGGCCTCATCCTCTTCCATTCTTCAGTTTCTCCACCTTATATTTTTCTTTTCTGTTCCTGATTCATTTTAGAAGTAAAATATATGAAGAATAGGGTGGGAATGTGCTGTCTTTTAAGAGACTGACAGATTTGCCACCTAAAAGAAACAAAGACTTTTTAGGTAACATTGTCATTGGGGAATAATTAAGAAGCAAGATAAACCAAAACATACTTTTCTTTTTTTGTTATCCAGACTTGAACTCAGGACCTTGTTCTTACCAGGCAAGTACGTGTGTCACTGAGCTATATCCCTGGCGAAACATACATTTTACAAATGATCAGCTACTACAAAATGAGGTCATGAGTGTGGATTTGGATAGCAGCAATGAAAATATACAAAGGTAGAGCCAACTAGTAGCCTTCGCGACACACTGTCTCTCTGTTTTTCTGTATGACCTACAGCCTTTGTACTAAACTATATCCCCAGTCCTTTTTTCATTTTTAACTTTTTACTTTAAGACAAGACCTTACTAAGTTGTGAGGTTGCCCAGACTGAGCTAGAGTTCATGATCCTCTTGCCTCAGCCTCCCAGAGTGCTGGGATCACCATCACACTTGTCCAAAGTGGTAATATTTTATTGGATTGTTGTTTATTTCCTTTTTAGTTTTAGATTCTCATTGATTTTAGAAGTAATTTTTGAAAGGACTGGCCTGATAGCTTAGTGGATTAAAGTGCAGATTCTGGGCCTGGAAATCCATTCCTGACCTGTGTGTCGGCCCTGCCCCTTGGGGCAAGCTGAGACAGTGATTGAGACTCAGCATGGTGGCCAGAACCTATAATCCCAGTGCTTGGGAGGCTGAAAACAGGAGGATCACTCCAAATCCAATCTGTGTAGTGAGACTCTGTAGCCCCTGTACTACATATATAAAAATAAATAAATGTAACTTTTGAGAATTATGATCCTATTTCACATACATGCAGGAGTTCTCTCTTGTGCCCCATTTCTGCACACAGTTTATTGCATGACCTGATTTCCTTCCTGGCTACCAGGAAGACTCATTTGTGCACCACTAGCAAATTAGAGTCCATGTGTGCAGTGCTGCCCAGCTACAAGATCTGAGCCTCCATGGGCCACAGGAAGTCAAGGAGTCCATCCTGCAGCCCTTAGAAGTTAGCTGGGTTTGCCTTGCTGCAAGGCTGCTTGTGCCCTGATTAGAAAATAATCCTATCGGCACGTGTTTATAACTTCCTTTATATAGAGGCAAGATTCTTTGTGCCAGCACCTTGGCTAAGTGTAGTTGAAGCAGCTGTTGCATAGACAGGAATCTCCCAACTGCAGCTTGGGTGTCAAATTGCACCTTTGACAGCCTGGGGTCAGAGGGCCCCAGCTCACCTCCAAATTCTCATGATGGGCAGAAAGACAATGTTCTCCACTGAAGGGAAAGCCTTTTGCATTTAAAAGAAAAATTTGGTTTTTGCTCTTTGATGGTAACATTTTTTTTTTTTTTTTGGCGGAACCGGGGATTGAACTCAGGCCCTTGTGCTTGCCAGGAAAGCGCTTAGTCCACTGAGCCATTTCTCCAGCCCCTTTAAATTTTATTTTATTTTATTTTTTGGTATGGGGAATTGAACTCAAGACCTTGCACTTACCAGACAGGTGCTTAAGCCACTAAGCTATCTCCCCAGCTCAGTTTTTGCTCTTTGAGTGAGGGACAGTTTTGATCTATTTCCGCCCTCATACATCAAGTTGGCTAAGGGCTACTACCATATTTTTTTTTTTTTTTTTTTAGAACCCAGGATTGAACTCAGGCCCTTGCACTTGCCAGGGAAACGCTTATTCTACTGAGCCATCTCCTTTGCCCCCCAAATATATCATAAGCATCATTCTCAGGCCAGGGACACAGCTGTCATTGGATGCAGGTCTAAAACCACAGTGAGACTGCTCACTAGATTATAAACCAACTGCTGGTGATTTGCCAATGAGGAGCTGTAAGGCAGGACCTGCCCTGTGTAGGAACCCCCCCTCCCATAGTGAGGCGCCTTCCTCCTGGTCGAGAAAGGTGGGTATGGAGTCCTTTAATAACATGGCTCCCTTTTGCTTGTTTACTTTGATTCTCCCATGAAGACTGTGACCCAGTGGGAGGACTTTTAACCAAAACAGTTCATTACCTTCTCTAACCAAAGAAGTTAGGAAACATAAGTACATCCAGAGAGAGGGCAGCCATGGGCAAGCTTCCTAACAGCTGGGGGAGAGGGCTGCCTGCCTGTCCTGAGCACCAGGGTGGCAAGCACCCATCAGAAGATAGCTGGCACTGCTCTGCTGTTTTCATCTGGTCTCCTGTCAGTGCCTAGGACTGTGAGTCCTTGGTTAGAACCCCAAGCTAGGGGTACGCTTTTTATTATTATTATTAGTAGTGGTGGTGGTATTTTAGACAGGGCATCACTATGCAGTTCAGGCTGAATTTGAACTCACTCACTGTATAGCCCAGGCTAGCCTTGAACTTGCAGTAGTCCTCCTACCTCAGCCTCCTGAGAGCTGGGATTCCAGACCTGTGCCACCATATTTGTCTGCTAGTTGTATACATTAAATGGGTCAGTTCTATGTCATGTGAATTTTGTCTCATTAAAGCTGTTACCCTTCTCAAGAAAATGGAAGCTTAAATAATCTCCCTCGAATTATTTCCTACAAATAACAAGTAAAATAGAGTTCACGTTATTAGTTTTAAACTTTTCTTTTTTTTTAATAATTTTAAACTTTTCATCATTAAAAAATTCAAATATGTACAATTCTACAAAGAATAATGTAGAAGCCGGGCGTGGTGGCGCAGGCCTATAATCCCAGCACTCGGGAGGCTGAGGCAGGATTGTTGTGAGTTCAAGACCAGCCTGAGCTACAAAGTGAGCTTAAGGCCAGCCTGAACTGCACAGTGAGACCCTGTCTCAAAAAGACAAAAAAAAAAAAAAGAAGAA
>PVKA01004478.1:16037-98869 GCA_004027165.1 Ctenomys sociabilis | reverse complement strand
ATCAGCCTGCCTGGGGAAGGGGATCAGGACCCACAGGTAGCAGAACCTCAAGCCCCACCCCCACCCCCGGGACCTCTGGCCACTGAGCACAGGGTCTGATCCTTGAGTCTGGGGTTCCACTGGGAAGGAGTTAGATGAGTCCCATTGAGGAGGAACAGTGTCTGCTCCTATTATTAATGGCATTTGGGCTGACCAAATAGCTCAGCGGATTAAAGCACCTGCAAGCAGGCACAAGGTCCAGGGGTTGGATCTCCGGGCCTGACAGGCCGGCCCCACCCCTGCACTGAGATGGTGATTGAAACTTGGTGTGGTGGCACACACCTGTAATCCCAGCTCTTGGGAAGCTGTAAACTGTGAGTCCAATCTAGTAGTGAGGCCTTGAACACCCTGTAGACCCCCAAAATACAAAAATAATGATAATAATGATAATAATAATGACACTTATGTATCACTCTGGAAGGATGAGATGAACATGTAAAGCTTTGGAATGGTTCCTGAAGACCAAAGTCCCATCACGTCGATATGTACTACTGTTATCCTCACTGCACAGAGCAAAAAACAAACCTGGAAAAGTCAAGGACTTCCCTTAAGGGCACCTGGCTGAGGTTCAAGCCAGGTAAAATAACGGGCACCGGGTCACACATCTGACAAATGTCACAACCCAGCGTTTAATCCACATCTCACACCATGCCCAACCTTGCCCCATTTACCAACGCAGACTATGTGAGAGCGGCTTTGTCCCCATATTCTTGCCTTCATCATCCCAGGGCCAGGAATACAAAAGGAGGCAGTTCTGTGGAACGGTTACAAGTCAGACTAACATGTTACAAAAAAAATATGCTTGGTGCCCTTTGACAGACATAGCTCCATAGTCTGGAAGGCTAGGCTCAGATGTGGAACCCTTCAAGCCACAGAGGCTCACAGGATGAAGCATAGGGACAGAGCTGGCTCTGACCCAGGACCTGGCCCCTTTTTCCCACTTTGCCCTGGCTCCATTCTACACTGTGTGCATTATAGATACACAGTTTGCAGTCCAAGAACACCCCCCACACACACACACAAGAGTGTGAGCCTGTGTGGGATGGGACCCTGAAGCAGATTCCCCAGGGAAGAGGCCCAGCTCCAGAAGTGAGCTTGAGGCACATGGAGCAGGAAATGAAAGGCCCTGTGGCATTGAGCACCCTTCACTGTTAAGGGAAGGGATCCAGGAAGCAGGGCCCTCTGCAGCAAGGGGCTGGTCCAGTCTGTAGAATTCTGGGTCCCACCCATACCCTGGGCCTCTCCTGCCATGCTGGCTCCTAGGCCTGCTACACTAGCATGGGCAGAGAGAGATCTGAACCGTCCCTGTCCTCTTCCTCAGAGGCCTTTGCAGGCATCACCAAAGGAACACAGCACAAGGCCCACTGATAGTCCCTAAGACCTAACCCACCGCTTTACAACTGAACTTTCCATACTCAGATAATGAAAAGTTTGCAACTCTGAGCACTTCCATCTTTACTTTAGCTACTAGAAAGCTCAGCACTGAACTTAAATCTTGAATCATGTTGCTTTTACTGCCTTCTCTGCTTCCTCCTCTTTCATGAGTTTTCCATTTTAGAAAACTGTTTGAGTCTATGTCTTTTATTGGAAGCTGCCTCCAATCTTTTTAGAAGTTGACAGGGCATAAATTATAAATAAAAATAAATGCCATTGAAATTTTCTCATTGTAGCTTTCTTATTCCAAGAGGTATCTGAAACCCTGACTTGGAATTTGGGATAAATTCAACATGAAACATCTTGTGCACCAACACAATTTTTAGTTTGTTTTATAAATGAGCCTGGCTCGCTGTAGGTCTTGGATCATATCAGAACTTTCCCAGGGTGAGCAGTTTGCAAACACTGACCTCAAGCAATGCCTCACTTTTACCATAAGGCAGCATTAGTCAAACTTTGGGGATTCTTCCTAGCTAGCTGGGAGTAGCTGGAGCCAGAGGTTGGGAAATATAGTCCCTTCTGGCTGAGAAAAAGTCTTAGGGAAATTACTACTTAGCAAGTCATTTTTTCCCCCTGCCTTGAAAGGGATGAGAGAAAAGATAGGTATTCCAGCTGGTTGGAAGACAGAAGAGTTAAAGGAGGAGCCAGGGTTTAGAGCTCTAAAGTGAATTCTGGTGCTGGTGGAGCAGAGGCTCTGGGTACCCAGGGTCAGGACAAGGGAATCTTCTGTGATTAGTTTAGCATTTGATGCAGTTACAACAAAGAATTCTGTTTTGTTCCAAAGCAGCCACAGGGCTGGTGATATAGCTCAGTGGTATAAGTGCCTGCTTAGCAAGCGCAAGGGCCCAGGTTCAATCCCTGGTACTACATGCTGTGCTGAGCTGGCCACCAAAACTGGGGGTGGTGGTGCATGCCTGTAATCCTATCACTGGGGAGGCTGAGACAGGAGGGTCACTACGGATCTGAGCTGCATAGCAAGATCCTGTACCAAATAAATAAATACAAGGTTAAAAAAAATAAAAAGCAACCCCAAACACACACACACACACACACACACTACTGCCCCAACACATTCTGGCTCCTTTACACCCTTGTAGGTCCAGTTCAGCCCTGGCTCTGCCCACTGTCCCCTGAGCGCCCTTCCCCTTCCAGGCCTCTGCCCAGCATTGCTGAGCTAAACGGTCCTGGCTAATTCACCCGTCAGAGGACATCTTTCCCCACACTCACCTGGGCTCCTCTATATATCTATACTTTCTTCCTTCACCAAACCACAGGAGCAAAGACCCGCCACCTACAGAGGCACCTGGGGCTAACTGTTGGGCACATTTTGGGGAACGAATAGGTCTCTTAAAAAGCTGAGAAACTGGATTTACAAAGTGATGGCCAAAGTGACAGCCGCTGAAGGAGCGGCATTAGTTTCTATCTGAACAGTGCCGCCAAAACCTTTTATGGGTGTAGATGTATCTTTTCCCCGGCAATTATCACTGGGCTCTGGAGTGGTGGCAGCTTCTAAAACTTCTTTGTAGGGCCAGCGATATAGCTCAGCACTTGCTTAGGTAAGTGCAGGGGCCAGGGTTTGATCCCTGATTCCACACGCGGCTCCCACTTCAGGTGCGCTGAGCTGGTGATGGAGTCCGGGTGTGGTGGTGCTTGCCTGTAACCCCAACACTAGGGAGGCAGAAGTCAGGAGGATCACTATGAGACCCTGAAAAAAAAAACAAAAAAAAAAACTTCTTTGTATCTTCTTTTCTCTTTCACCCCCTCCCCAGGGGACGCAGCTTACTACAAACTAGAAAAAGTGATGCAACTCCTCTTTTTAATTTTGATAATTAAAAATGAATCCTTACCTATAGTACATGGGCTGATCTAAAGACCCATGCAATCAAGGGTCTACGCCCCAATCTCCCTGCGGGAGCAAAAGTGCTCAAACACTCCTTGCTGTTGGGCCTGCCTGCTGCTCAGATCACAGGAGGTCCCCGAGGTCCTGTGGTGCACTCTGCAGAGCCCATAGCATCCCCCTCCAGGTTTCTACACCCACTACAACCGCGTCAGGCGTGGCGTGAGTTGTGAGTCTACAGAAGGTCCCCAGGAGTTGTGATTTTGGGAAACGGGGTCTTTACAAATGTAAGAAAGTTAAGCGAACTTTTGTAAGGACGGCTGTCCTTTGGAGCAGAGAGCAGAGGCAGGCGCGAACAGGGACAGGAATGGCCCCACGCAGGTGGCAGAGCTGAGCGGGGCACTCGGCAGGTCCTCCCCAGAGCCCTCTGTGTGCAGGACCATTGGGCACCTTGGCCGGACACTTGTCTCGGGTGTCTCGCTCCGGGTCTGCGCGCTTTGGCAAGGCACCCCCCAAAGGACAACACTACGCCCCCTGGCGACTCGAGGGCGCTCTCCAGCGCCACCTCCTCCCGGAAACCGCCCTGCACCTCCTCTGCCCCTGGGCTTGCGACGATACTGCTTGTATGGCGAGCAGCGCCTGTCACCCCCAGGTCCTCGGGGAGCTGAGTCCTTGCCCGGTGGCCCAGTGCCCCCCACTCAGCCCTCAGCGCCCTCCGTGCCCCTGTGGGGCACGTTTCCACCCCACTCGTGGTCGGGCGAGCCATCAGGCCACGCAGCCAACTTCTCGCGTCCCGCGGACGACCTACGATGCCTTTGCTGTTAAGCTAAGCCTACCCCAGCGTGGGTTCCCTTTCACGCTGTCTCCCTGTTTGTGTTTTCAAGGGCACGGAGCACCGTAGGAGTCCCCGCAGGAGCAGGAAGCGCGGAAAGGTGTCGTTCGCGCTGCGGCCAGCAGAGGGCAGAAGAGTCGCGGGCCAGCGGCCGCTGTCGTCTCAGTCCACTGGGCGAAAAAGACGGGCACGCGATGATCAGATAGGAGGCGCTGTCCGACACCGGCCACTCGGACCGCCAGAGAGCTCGGCCCTTTCTGAGGCTGCGAGGACACTGGTCACCAGCCTGTCTCTGCCGCACGTGTCCCCATCAGAAGCCGCACGCAACCTCGGCCAACCCATCTGTTGCACCTGTCCGTGGTCACCTATGTCCTTCACTCCAGTCGGGCCTCCTTTGGGAGCGCAGCACCAGCCTGGTCCCTTGCGCCCTGCGTGCGCTGCCTCCGCGGAGCCCGCACGATGTCCCGCCCTCTCCTGGGCTTACAGGCGGCGCCTTCTCAGAACCATGTCGCCCTCGCTCTCTCCAAACTACAGAGGAACATCTTCCGCAGAGGAGGTGATAAAATGGAAATAGTGGTGTCCCCCAGCTTGGGTTTCATGTGCCTTCTGAAGTGTTTACTTTTCTTGAATGATTTTTGCTACAAGTTAGGCGTGTGTTCTACATGGAAAAATGAGAAAACGTGTCAGATTTGCACATGAATGGAGTCATCTAAAATTCCAGCTTCCTTCTCTCAATAACCATGCAGACATTTGGTGTGTCTACTGCCACATTTTTCCCTCTGTAGTATTCATTTTGTATATTATCATTTTACATTATCATTCATCTATTACATATTATTTTATGTCCCCCACACACACATACCACCACCACCACTACCTGCCACTTGGCTTCACCCACCCAGGAGCAGGCAAGAAGTTGATCTTGGAAGAAAGGGTTTGGGGGACAGACAGAAGGCCCTGTGGGTGGAGAGCCGCCAGGGGCCCGTGGGCACCAGTCACCCTGTATCACCTGGACTATGTGACATCTGGTCCCTCGCTGCAGCCCCTAAGACTCAACTGTGGCCTTGTAAAGGACGCTTTAAAAAAGAAAATCCTGTTCCTGTCTATCCGTTCTGCCAGCTCCATCTGTAGTGGAATCGCCTTTATAAGATGGCCCCACATCCATGGTTCTCCACGAAAAGATGGGGTGGGAGGAGGGCAGTGCGCACTGTCCCTACCCTTCCCCGCCAGGATGTTAGGCAGTGTCCCGAGATACTTTTGATGTCACAGCTGGGGCATGCAGCTAGCATACCATGGACAAAACATCTACAGTATATGGGATAGGCCCCAGGGCAATTACCCTAAATGTCAGCAGTGCCAAGATTGAAAACTCCAACTCCTCAACACCTCCTTCCCCTGGGGAGCCCTGAAACTCTGTCAGCCTGTAGCTCAGCACAGCCCAAGGGTTCATGGCCTTGACCTGTCACTTTCAGGTTCTGTTCATTAGCCCAGAGCATCAAAGCTGGTGACAAGGACAAGAGGTCGCAAGCCACACCTGTAGAAGGGAGAGTCCCTGGACAGTGGACTGTGGCAGAGGATGAGTTAGGAGCGGGTTGCCCTGCTAGGATGGGTTCAGGTGTTGGGGACATGTGCCTCATTTACAAGGCTCATCTTTCCAAGTGACTCAAGACCACTTTGCCAAACTGGGTTGCAGCATTTCATGGCAGAAACAAATAGCAATGAAACAGTAGGGGAGACTTGCTCCTCCTACCTCCCAGGTTGCTAGAGCTCAGAGGACCTTAGATATTTCCTACTGCGACAGTCTGTCTTTCCAGGTGTGGGCACTGGCTTCCTCAGCACCTCCATTTCTTAATCACTAAAATTATAAATAATAATGTCTCCCTGTTGTCAGCCCCATCGACACCTGCAGCACTTTTAGGGCATTATCTGTAATCCTTACAACTGCCCTGGGAAGGAAGACTTGCTCGTCCTACCTCGCAGGTGAAGGCAGCCAGCCGGCCAGGAGACTCCAGGACACTCACGTGAAGCCCCGAGGCGAGCAGAACAGGTTCCAAAGGAGTCTGCACTTTCCTCTCCCCCGGGTCTTAGGTGCTGCCGCCCATCCAAATCAGCATCTGAAACTGTCCTACTAATTGGTTTTGAAACTGTCTCATTGCTACTTGTTTCTGAATAAAATTATTTTTAAGAAATCAGCATCCTCTGCAACACCGAGGCAGAGCACTGCCTTAGGCATCCCAGCCACCTTCTGGCTCTTGCGGTGTCAGTCACTGCTCAGAAGGATCTAATGGTAGCTGAACATAAGAACCTGGATCCCAAGCTCACCTCTTTGAACTGTTCATAGCCATGGTGTTAGGACAGGGAAGCATCTGTTTGGAGGAATGTGGAGGCTCTGGACTGGGCCTTGGCAAGCAGCCCGTGCTGGGTGTGCGTGTGGTGGAAGCACGGGGGCCGACTTCAAATGAGTGCTCTTCAATCTGCACCCTGATGCTCCCGCAGGGCCCACTTGAGGCTTATAAAGAGCTGCCTGGATGTTCTTTCCTCCCTGGATATTGGGAAAATTTAAATATCAGCTGAGGACTGTGGAGAAAGGGGTTGGCCTAGACCATCCCAGAGGCTGGGAGCTGCTTCCCCAGGCTTAAGAGTGTAAGGCCATGGGACAGGGGAGATGGCTCAGTGGAATAAGAGCTTCCCTGGCAAGCACAAGGGCCTGAGTTCAATCCCGGGTTCCAGGAAAAAAAAAAAAAAAAAGTTTGGAAGAGTGTAAGGCCATAACTCTCCTGGAAATACTTGGATCTAAGCAGAAATTGGATGGTGGAAAGTCTTTTTAATGAACAGCACCCTGGAAGGTGAAATCTCAAGTGAAATATAAGGGTGTGTGCCTGCAAGCCCAGCCTTCTGTGTGGGTAGACAGAAGGATCACAAGTTTGAGCCCAGCCTCAGCAACTAAGTGACTTAGCAAGAACCTTACTCAAAACAAAACTACAAAGGGCTGGAGATATAGGCCTGTGCAAAGGCCCTGGGTTCAATCCCCCGTACTAAGGTGACAGAAATGGCAGTGACCAGCCTGGTGCCTCTGCCTTATGGGGCTTCAACTATACAGGTCTTCCACACCTCTCTTCAATCTATCTGCTCATTCTTTTTAAAAAGTGAGTTTCAGATCTGAGACAAGGAAACTAATGGACTTAAAACTTGAAGCAGCTCTTCTCCTGAGCTGGACATGGGTCTGCATTTTTGTCTAGCTCTGAACAGTGAGCACTCTGATCTTCACAGGTCAGTGACATTCTGTAGACAAGGTCACTAGAATCTCAGGGTGGCTCTGAGCAGGTTGGTGACACATGGTCCAGCTCTGAGGTGGGGTTCCTGTCTCTCCCTCCCTGTGCTGCCCCACTCTGCTCCTGGCCTCTATCGTTGGGCCACTGAGTCACCCACTTGTGATTGTTCGGGTCTGGCCTCTGTGTCCCAGGAGTTCTGGGTTTAATCCATCCCTTAGAGCGGGCAATGTTTCTTTTACCTTGCAACTTCACATTTTCTGGGTAAACCTCCAAAATTCACATCTCTTGGCTGACCCTATTAAGCCACTTGGTATGTCTGTAGTGCTCTATTTTTATTTCTCCACATTCTTGAAGGCCTACTTTGATGGGGAATTCTATATTTTAGAAGGTTTGCTCCATCCCGCAAGTGTTTACGTGAGTGATTACCTGCCCGTGATCACAGGAGACTTTACGCACTGATGGGAATGTGGTGGCTACACCGCCATCCGTAATGACAGGGATGAGGGCACTGACGGTGTTGGCCGTGTTGGTGGTGACAGTGGCTGTGATCCTGCGGTGGGGGGTGGCACTGTGGCCGGCTGTGAGAATGGTAGTGAGGAGGCAAGTGGTACTGGTGGAACTGGTGCTGCTGCATTGGTGGCGATGGCATCGGGGTGATCGCGATGGGGTGGTGGTGACGGTGGCGAGGAAAGCAGTGTAGGATGGCGCTGGTGCGGGTAAGTTGGTGGTGCTGCTGAGCTGTGTCTGCAGCAGACCTCCAGCTCCACACCCGGAAGGTCTGCCCTGAAAGGCCACCTGTGTGTGTTGCTGTGTGCCCAGGGACTTGAGCGAGTATGTCTGGCTACTTTGGCTTTAGAGCTCCCAAAATTTACAAAACTCACAATTTTCACATAAAAACAGGGTTAAACTATTTGGACCTCCTATGTTAGAAAGAATAAATGAACCACCCAACTGTAGTTATAGGCAATTAACACGATTCTGGGAGGACTTCAGTGCAAGATAATGGAAAAGCTGATTAGAAACGAGCCAGGGCTGGCGAGGGAGGTCACAGCAGTCTCTGAGCGCTGTAGGAGAAGCTGATGCCTGGCTGTTTGATGCGGGCTGCTTTGAGGTGCGTGGGTCTCTTCCCACACCAGCCCCGGGGCAAGTGGGAAGGGTGGGCTGAGCTCGCCTCTCTGTGCAGTCCCTGCAGCTTCAGAAGGAGAAGGTGGCTGAAAATAAACCTGCAGATGGGCCAGCGAAAGGAGGCCAGGAAGGCCACAGAGGGGAGGCTCCTATGAGAACAGGAGGAAAACAGCCCTGACCTGGAAAGGAACCATGGACAGGCAAGACTGAAGACAGCCCCGGATCCTGGGGGCCAGGGGCGCCACAGCTGACGGTGTCTCTGTTCTTGCTTTTGCAACAAGGAATTTCAAAACCCCATGTTAGAGTCCTCAAGCAGCACCCCCACTTTGCACATCTGCGTTCTAATTTTACTTTCCCCTCCATTTTGTTTTAACCCCTCTTGCATCTCTTACACATATTTTAATTTACAGGGTTTGCTTTTTTGTACCACTTTTCCAACAAGCCCGACTGGGTAAAAAGACCAATAAGCACTCCTCACACTTCACACACTGAGACTTAGCATGAGCCGGCCCAGTACCCCAGGCGAGTCAGGGCTCCAGTGGAACTGGAGCAACATTTGAGAGCCCATGGGCTTTCCAGCGCTTGAAAGGGTGCCATACCTTCTCTCTCTGTCCTTAAAGTTTCCATAGTTTTGAGACCTGGGCCTATATCTTCTGGCTCAGACAGTCCAGTGCATGGTGCACCCCCATTCTGCATGGCCCACTCCTCAGAGACATAAAGGGCTGCTCTGGGGGAGCTGCTGGAGGAGGACACACTTGGAAAGCAGCTGGTGGCCATGCTGCCTGCCCTCCTCACACCAGGTATGTGATTGGCTTTGTTCTTCCTGAAATCACAGCCCTTACCTGTCAGGTGAGGTGAACTCCATTCATGAGGTTACTGCAAGTATTAGAGATAACAGAGCTAATGCGCTTGGCTCAGTCCTGGGAGCAGTGCAAATGACGGGAGGATCATCATTACTATTATTATTACTGTTATTATTATTTCCCTTGGGCAGCAGTCAGCTGTTGGCCTAATGGCCTATTGCAGAAATTACACCCTTAGTGCTTTGATCAGAATTCAGAGCAGGGGCTGTTAGAAAATGCAAAGGCCTACTAACTAGGAAATTGGCCCTATATGACCCCACACTCGGATCCCACTGCCCAGTAACCTGTCATCCAGTCTCCGTGTAGGGGTGATGCTGGCAATCAGCCTTGATCTGTTTGCCCTGCCCTCTCTGCGATTGGGTGTATTGCCTAATGCACTTGAATAATCCCCTGTCTGCCTAAACTTGTCAGGGTGCACGCGGCTCCCAGAACCAAGACAAGCCCAGGTTTACCAAGATGCCCAGGCACAAGCTGTTGTCTTTGCTGGTGCGCACGCATCTCCTTATTCTGTTCTCACACAGCCTTGGGGAAGAGCCACTGGCTTAAAAGATCCCAGCTGCCTTGGATCACTCTGTCAGGCTGTTTGGGAACAGTGCTGAGCCTCTTCAGGGGAGAGAGTAACTTTTTTTTTTTTCCCTCCAACCTAAAAATCCACTGCAGACTTTACCTGGTAGAAGCCAGACACTGAGGCAGGCACTGAGGCTCATGGGATCACGACAGTGCTTTGTGAGACCCAGAACGGGCTGGATCACAGCCTCCTCCCTCTCAGCCTGTAGCCGAATAGGTCTGAAGCAGGAGGTGCAGGGTGTCAGATGGTGACAGAGAGGAGCGTGCACCTCACTGGGGCCACCAGCCAGGGCCCAAGGTGCCAAGTTAGGCGCTGACACTGGTTTCTGTCCCATCTCCCGCTGCCTGTCATTGTCATGCAGCCCCTCAGAGGACACTGAATTCAGAAGGCACTGCCTGAAACTGTGTGGCGGGAGGATACGCTCCGGGCTGTTGTCCCTGCTCCTAATTGTATTAAAGCACCCAAATTTTTTAAAAACATTTTTATTTTAAAGAAAAAACAAACAGCCCAAATTTCCAAACAAGATTTTAGAAGGGTAACAATGGACCCAAAAGGGATAGATCTTCAGAGAGGCCAGGGCCAGTGTACCAAAGGCACAGCTGTATGTCTTCACTTCCTCTCCTTCACATGACCCTTGTCCCCACATATATTCACAAAACATTCAACTCTCGCTGTGAGGGATTCTTATCATCTCCCTGGTTACCTCCTCCTCAGTCTGTTGAAAGAATATTCTGGAATGGGGCGGGGGAGGTGTGCCCTTCATTCAGTTATCCACTCGTGTGTTTAACATGTGCTTCGTGAGCAAACCCTCGTGTTGGACCCTGCCTCCCAAGCGTGGCGAAGAAGTGAAGTCTCTTGTGCTCCATGGACAGGGTGATCCTGCTTCCTGGGCCTGGAGACTTGCAGGGCTTGGCTGGGGTCAACCTGGATGAAGAAGGTCTTTCCACAATGAGGGGGTGGCGGCAGGGGCAGGGAGAGGTTAGCAGCGTGGAGACAGGGAGCAACCCAGGCTGCAGCCTGCACTGGGCTGAAGGGGCAGGGATATGAGAAGAAGCTGCCCTGTGGTCTGTGTTGCAGGGAGAGCTGACGGATTGGCCTGAGGTAGAGAACAGGAAATCCCAGAGTTGGGCTTGGTGTCTGCAAAGCCGAGATGCCCATTAGAAAACCCAGTCGGAGTATGAAACGGGCGATGGCCTCCAATGGAAAAAGTGCCTTTCCAAGCAAATGCCCTTTCTCTCCTCACCGAAGGCAGATTCCAGCACTTGACTGGCCACGATGCCTATTAGGAGACTCCTCACAGTCAGAGGCCGTGTTGCCAGATGCTAAATCTCCCCCATAAGAAATCTGAAGACAAAATTACAGCAGTCACTGTCCAAAACCAATATGTACAAAACCAGCACAGAGCCCTGTCAGAGCAGCAGGTGTCGCAGCAGTAAACACTGGAGCCCAGCATGTTGACTTTGGCAACATTCATGCCTGTCCTGTCATGGAAGGAGAGTTTATCGAAATTAAGAACTGGGACTGAGTGGCTCTGGCAGGCTGCTCTCTCCTCGGTTGTCCATGGTGACGCGACAGAGGATGGCAAGTGTGGTCCGGGCTTGAGCGCAAGGTATGGCACGGGATGCACGTTGCCTCACTTCCTTCTCTCAAAGGCTCTGAGAAGGAGAACCATGGGCCTATTTTTCAAATGCTGAAAATGAGGCTCAGAGAAGCCCAGTGATTTGTTCAGGATCACACAGATGACTAGAGATGCCTAAATTAAAAACTAGGGCAGAAATTAAAAACTACCTGCCCACCAGCTTCCAGCTCCATTTTCCTTGCTAATGGGCCTAGGTTTTGTAAACATCTGTTTGACCTCAGGGAATGAATCGTGATTCGTCACAAGACTCTTGCTCCCTTTTCCCAGGGGTTGCTTAGGAGTGTGTGACCCATTCTGGCCAGTGAATTAGAAGAGAAAATCATGGGATTCTGGGAGAGGGTTTCTTCTTTTTTTTTTTTTTTTTGTCTTTTTGAGACAGGGTCTCACTGTGCAGTTCAGGCTGGCCTTAAGCTCACTTTGTAGCTCAGGCTGGTCTCGAACTCACAACAATCCTCCTGCCTCAGCCTCCCTAGTGCTGGGATTACAGGCATGCGCCACCACGCCCGGCTCGAGGGTTTCTTCTGGATCAAAGGTTCGTGGTGGCAGAGGGAGGCAAGGACAGATGCCTGTGGAATATTGTGTAGGGTAGGGTGTGTGACCAGTGGCAGTCTCATTAGATCCATGAGATGACAAGGGTAACTATGGCCCACAGACTGAAAAGGCAAAATAGAAGGTTAGAACATGCCCAGGCCCAAAATGACATCACTCACCGTCAACCCAATTTTAGGACTGCCTGCCTCCAGACTTCTTGCTGAGTAAGAATAAATATCTCTACGGTTGAAGCCACTGTTATAAGGTATTTCAGCTAGAAACCACTTAGTATCAACCTTAGATGGCCTACCTTTAAAGCCTGCAATCTTTTTCCTGCTACACTGTGGTATTTGCATGGGGGTCCAGATGTTATCTGATGCCCACTGTCAACCTAATGCCCAACTATTATAGAATATATCAGATTTAGAAACTGCAAGGAAAAATGTCAGTCTAAAGGAGAGGTGGTGAATTCAGTAAAATCAGAATCTGTCTCTGGCCATAATTGTTCTTGGCACGAATCCTAGGATCACAACACTTCAAAGCTGGAGGCTTCAAAGCAGAGACTCGCAGACAGCATCGGCCCCGACACTGGGACTCACTTTCCTCAGCTGGCTCTCAGCCAAGCCAGCTGTCCCTCCCTTTCCACTCACATTCTTCATCATTTTGTCCAGACTCGGATTGACCAATCACCTCAAGTCAAAACAAAACAAAACCACACAAACAGACAAAAAAAAAAAAGACAAAAGAAAACAAAGAGATTGGTTCTCAGCCATATTCTCTCTCTCTCTCTCTCTCTCTCTCTCTCTCTCTCTCTCTCTCTCTCTCTCTGCAGAACTGGGGATTGAACTCAGGCCCTTGTGCTTGCCAGGGAAATACTTATTATACTGAGCCATCTCCTCAGCCATATTCTTGTGGCAGGATACATTGGTGCCAGCTAATTGGAGGGTTTTCTTTTTTTTTCCACATACATTTCTTTGTTGTATGAACTTACCACTCCCTCTTTTCTGATATTATTGTGAAAAAGTAACATAAAGAACCCGAACACATAGAGGTAGTGATGGCGGGAGTCAAGTTCTTAGCTGTGTGGGTTCAAATCAGTTCTGGAATAGCATCACACAAAGTCATCTTGAGTTGTCTTGAAAGTTAGCTATTGTAGAAGTTGAGGAGCTAAGCTCTTCAGAGCCCCAGCAGAGAACGTGTCATCAACAGTGCTCGGGGAAGAGAAGATATAAAAGGTCAGCTCATCCCACTTCAAAGGATGACAACTACCTGGGCTAGAAGAGTGGAAGCTTAGGTGTTGGTGACTCCCTTAGAAGGGGATTGATGTCAGATAGATAATGAGGTGGGTAATGGAGGAAGAAACTCAGAACTATTCTCAGGGGGATCAGAGTGGGTACAGAGCAAGGATCCCCATGATGGGCTTTAGGAATCTGGGCATAGGAGGTTTGCACCTGCTCCCTGCCAGGAGGTCTGGGAGAACCCGTGCCTCTGTGGACTGGACAAATAGAGTGGCATTGTCTTGCTGGTGGGTAAGACAGGGCTGCCTGATGCTCCTAAACTTCTCACAACTCTCAGAGGGCAGCCACATTGCTGGCACCCCAAAAAGACATGGGTATCAGTGGAGGGAGACAGTGAGCAGCTCCAGGGCACCAGGGTGAAGGGCAGAGCTGCAGATATCACAGTGATGTATCAGGCAGGAGCCATCTGGAGCCATGGCCACCTCAGTGCCCACCAGGAGGGCAGCCCTGGCCTTTGAATCTCACTAGGAATAGATGTGCAAAATGGACTGCGAGCCTAGGACTTCCTATCCCCTAGTTCCAAACTGGCCATTGATTGCTGCCTGAAAGTAACAAACATGCATTTAGCTCCCACGCCCGAAGAGGGTGCTCCCGGGTGCCCAGCACAGCTGTGGGCTGCTCCCCGATGCACCCGGGAGTGCCGGCTCCCAAGGACAGCCTTGCCCACAGCTGCGATGTGCCAGCTGTGCTGCACCTGTGTCTCAGTCTTTTCCTGGAACTGGCAGGCTGGCCTGGGCACGTCTGTCCTGGCAAGGGCAGAGGGACAAACCAAGCAAGCCCAACCACGCAGCACAGTGCAAGCCTCGAAGTGCTTCTCGGAGAATATGCTCATATCCCAGTGGCTACCACGAGGCCCTGCACGGAGGTGAGAGGTGAGGCAGGCAGGGGCAGGACTGGGCCATGTTTGTTCCGTGCCACCCTAGGAAAGTCACCGCCCACCCAGCACCCTTGAGAGGAGGTCCTGTGGAGCCGAAAGAGAGACAAACCTGCTCTTAAGCACAGCTGATAGATTCTGAAATGGTCTGAATTCTTCTGAAATTGATTAGCTTAGGTTTCCTGTAATTAGGCAGAAATGGGGTTTAGGATGAAACTCAATTTAATTATAGACAAGTAAAGTTACTTTTTTTTTTTTTTTTTTGCTCATGTGATTTGTGAATGCAATTTACATCTACATGCTTTAAGCCAAAGGTTTAAAATCACAGCAAAAGTGCTGGTCAGGAGCCGAGTGCTAGAGTGTGTGCTTAGCGTATGGGAGACCTAGGGTTCAATCCCCAGCACCCAAACCAAAGCCACACAAATCTCCAGAACAATGAACAATTCAACCCTACATACTGCAGAAGTCATCTCCTGAACACCGCTGACCAAACCATAGTTGACCTCCAGAGCTGCCGTCGTTCTCTCGAACAGTCAGAGAGGAGATGAAAACTGATTTCAACACTCAGCTTTGGGCCACAGTGTAGACTCTGGAAACGATGTCCAGGAGGCTGGCGCTTTCCCTGGAACACCTTCTTCCTCTACCTCTATACTTACAGCAGTAGCAGCTTCAAATGTAAAATGCCACTTATCTGCCTGGAATGGCTTTCTAGGTCAAGACAAAAAATGACACCCAATTGCTTGTTGTTGAATGAATCAAGTTATCATCATTAAACTAATTCTAGGATACAATCTAAGAGATGAGGGTGGTTCAATTCAGGGACTGGCTGGGACATCAAACTAAATGTGGACGTTCTGTGCCTCTCCACATGTGGGGCTTGCTTCGAGATGGCCAGAGTTAATTAAGGGCCTGGGGCGGCAGGAATGAGACAGGAAGGGGAAGATGTGAAGGAGAGAAGGAGACAGGGCCTCCACAGGGCTGAGAAGTACATTTCCCAGCAGGCATTTCATGAGAGAGAGAGTTTTTTCCCATCTTTAGTCATCAGCATGCCATCTCTGTTAGGGTATCTGTGACCTATTATTTTGCCTGTGTGCCCATGCCTCTGCATGATACTGTGTACCTGCATGCTTTTGTAGGTTCACATGCCTCTGTGCATGCATGGGTACCTATGAGCATGTATGTCTGAGTGAGTGCTGTACATCCATGCGCCCTTTTAATATGACAGGTACAAGCGTCCTGATACCTGACCTCCACACCCTAGATTCTGCCCCCTCACCCAGGGAGAACACTCGGAGTCTGGTGGCAGCCCATCTGCACAGAGGACTATGGCTCCAGGACAGGTCTGAGTCCCACCTTCCTCTTCCCCTCAGCCACCTGGAAAGTCTACCAGGGAACTGTGACAGTACTTCCACACTCACGGAAAATGACAGCCTGGGAGTCTAGCGAGGGACCTCTCCCCAACTCTGCCACAAGGTGCTGTCAAGCAAGAGGAAAGAGAAAGACCCCAAGTCTCCTGCAGGCCTAGCCCCTGTGTGCTATCCTGAAGAAGCAGTGTGCAGAAGGCAGCACAAGGATGGGATCATAGGACTGCCAGTGGCTCCCCTGCACCAGTGCTACCAGCCCCCACAGGAAGTATGAGGTACGGAAGCCCTGGTCCTGAGGGCAGCCCCTCTCTCTAGCACTGAGAGCTGTCCAATAGACCAAGCCCTCCTGCCAGGCTTGTTCACTGCACAGCCACTGTCATCCACGCTGTGACAAGGGTGAGGTCTGGGCAGGGCCAGTCTGCACACAGGGATGGGCTGGGGAGGAGCAGGGTCCTGCTGCAGCCCTGCTGTGAGGCATCAGAGCCTGGGCTCTGCTCGGATCCTGTCTGGCACCTCCTCTCTGCAGCACAACCTTCCTCCCTCATGTGCATGCTCTTCACTTGAATGTGTCTGGCCACCCAGACCTTCTGCAAGAGCCACATCTATGGACTCTCCCACTAAATTCCTGTCACCCCAGAAGCAGCAGTGGAAGAAACTTCAGTCAGACTGTGGGCTAGGGGTTTCTACTCTTCCATCCTTATCCTGTCCTCAGGGGCCACTGTCCCTCCACAAAGTTAGAAGTTGGCTGAAGCAGAATAAGAATGCTTCATAGACCAAATCCTGTCCCACATGGGCTGTCCCAGGGAGCTTCCTCGGGCCCCTGTACCCCTGCCCTGCCCCTCCCTGTTTCCCTTGCACTGTCCTCTGGTCTTCACCTGCACTGCAGCCTTAGGGACCCTCACAGAGGAGATGGACATGGAGGGCCCTTGCCTCTGAGGAAGGGGAAGAGGCTCTTAGCATAATCACACCGCTCGCGTCTTTATGACAGGGAGGATGAGCATTTCCTGCAGGGTGGCTCTGGGTTTGCCTCCATGGCTTCCTCAGAGAGTAGGCACCTCAGGAGAGCAACACTTTGCCGGATGAGTTAGCCTTGGGAGCACACATATAGTTTTTTGTTTTTATTCCATACAAGGGATGAACCCAGTGTCTTCACACTAAGCTACACTTTTAGCTCTTTCTCATTTTTTATTTTCAGACAGGGTCCCTCAATAATTTCAGTCTTAGGCAAAGTCTCTGGACCAAAGCAAAATGCAGACAAACTTTCTGCCAAGTCGTAACACACATTGTTTGGACTCCAGTAACCAGTGCGGCCCTTCTTCCCAAAAGAACCCTCCTGAGCCTGGTCTTGCCCAGATTCCTGGTCTTCGGAGCTCTGACCAGAATCTCCCACACAGCGCAGCCTACGCATTCCAGCTCGACCCTTTCAGGGGATACTCCCGAACCTTCCCATACTTCCCACAAGCCATTCCCAAATGCTTGTGAACCACATGTCAGGTACAGTGACAACAATGATCCCACTTCTCTGGTACCAAATTCTGTGTTGGTTCCTTTTCTCTCACTGCTGGGACAAAATACCCAACACCCAAAATTAAGAAAGGAAAGATTTATGTAGCTCACAGTCTATTTATTTATTTATTTATTTATTTATTTATTTATTTATTTATTTATTTTTGAGGGGGCCAGAACCAAGGATTGAACTCAAGACCCTTGCATTTGCCAGGGAAGCACTTATTCTACTGAGCCATCTCCCCAGTCCCTAGCTCACAGTTTGAGCAGAGGTAGGGGTTTCAGCCATACTTGGCTTGCTCCAAAGCAGGGTGGCATAGCACAGGGCAGCAGTTCCTGGCGGTGATTAATAGCAAAACAGCCAGAGTAAATGGGCAAAGCAAGCCTTGCGCCTTTGATCTGATCCAAACTCCTGGGAGTAGGGCAGCGCTGATCAATCGGGGTCAATCCAGTAATCACTCACCCTTAACCTGAGCACCCTGAAACACAACACTGCACTACAAATCAATCAAAACTCTAGATTTGTGTGCCTCCAAAAAAGCCCACGCCCCCATGACTGCATGAGGCTTTCGGGGGACATCCAGGCACAAACCCTAAAAGAGACAAGAAGGATGGAGGTGGGGGTGCAGATGGCGCTGGCGCTGCTGCTCGCGGTACCGATGGCGGTGGCAGTGCTCATAATTCTGGTCATGATGGTGGTGATACCGTTGCTGCTACTAATGACGATAAAATGATGACAGTGACAATAATGATACCACTGCTGCTGGGGAGGACAGTGGAGATGGAGGTGACAATGACAAGATGATGGCAATGATGACAGCGGTAATGCTGGTGATGCTTATGGTGGTGGTGACCGTGAAGGTGGTGAGGACAGTGGAAGTGAAGGTGGTAAAGATGGTAGTTCTTCGAGGCGCTGAGCAGGCTCTGAGCATCCATTCCTCTGGCCACTGGGAGATCTTCTTTCCAGAGAGACTTCAGTGCTACAGGGCTCAGTGAGCTTCCAACCCCAACCTCCTTCAACTCAGCCCAATTACATGGCAGCTGGCCCAGCCCGAGGAGTTTTCCCTAATGGTATTTACCTGCTCCTGGCATTTTGGCTGATAAACACAAAAGATAACTCTTCAGAAGAAAATTAATGTCATTATTATGGAAAATAAATAATCATCGATTGAAGCATCATAGAGAAAGGTGGATTAGAATTGCTGATGGGAAAGACACTCGCATGTTCTGTCTGGCAGGAGGCTGGGACAGAGCAAATGATGAGACAACAGCAAAGAAAAAAGTCAAGTTGTGGCCTCTCTGTGACACTCAGGCTTTCAGGGAGTGGGTTCAGGCCCCCTGGCCACCAGGCGTTTGATGGTGGTGTTGATGGGGGTGGTGGAGTCTCTACCGGAAGTTGGAGCACTGAGAGGTGTATGTGAGGGCTGAGTTCTCTCACCCCAGAGAGGAGCCAAGGCCTCAGGGCTGGAGGAATTGAGATGAGCGAAGGAACGAGAGGATTCCCTGTCCTGTTGGAAGCTGTGTTCATGTGGGAAAGACATACACCATGCAAATTAAGGAAAAGATTGAATTGTGTCCCCTTGCTCATATGTTCAAGTGCTTCCCCTGTACCTCAGAAGAGGATGGTATATGGAGAGAGAGAGCCTTTGAAGAGGTAATCTCAGAGCTGAGGATATAGCGCAGTGGCACAAGTGACTGCATGGCAAGCACGAGATCCTGAGTTTAATTTCCAGTACCAAAAAATAAAATGTAAGTCAGGTGTGGTGGCACATGCCTGTAACCTCAGTACTTGGAAGCTGAAGCAGAGGATCACTGTGAGTTCAAGACCAATCTGGGCTACAAAGTGAGCTCAAGGCCAGCCTGAGCTGCAAAGTGGGACCCTGTCTCAGAAAAGACCAAAAGTAAGTAAGTAAGTAAATAAATAAATAAATAAGTAATCTCGGCACTCTGACAAGCTGAGGATTGCAAGTTAGAGCCTAATCTAGGCAACTTAGACACTTGAAAAGACCCTGTCTTAAGTTACGAAAAATAAAATAAAATGGTATGGGATACAACTTAGTGTCAAGGCCCAAAACAAGAACAAAAATATTGTTCAAGAGGTAAGTAAAAGGAAGGTCAGTAGAAAGGTTCCTAATGCAATCTGCCTGGTGTCCTGTTGAAGCAGAAATTGGACTCAGACACACAGCAGGGGGAATGCTGTGTGTGCACGTGAGGGTCGGCGGTGATACCTGAGGCCAGGAACCTAGAACAGGGCCTCGCTCATAGCCTCCGGAAGCAGTGGGCTGTAGATACCACCACCATCTTTGTAGCCCTAAGAAACACTCAGGGATTCCAGCTTCCACCTGACCCAGGGGGGCTGGGAGAACATGGCAGAGGAAAGTCTCAGGGCTGGGGAGCAGTGGGCAGGCAGGGCCTGGTTGGTGGAGCGGGGCTGGGCCAGAGGGGTTTCATCTGGAAAATTCTAGGAAGTGGCTGGAAGGTGCGGGCAGAGTACCAAGGAGAAATGGCACGCACTGCAGTTTGTGCTGGATCATGTCCACATCAAGGGGAACCAAAGTGGGGACAGCAGAGAGGCCAGGTAGGGGGCTGCCCAGGCCTCATGACAACCCTGACGAGGGAGGTGATGGTAAGGTTTGCTAGATGGAAGAAAAGGGGCAGGGACAAAAAGAATTCCACATTGCGCATATGGACATTTGGCCCTCGAGGTTAACATTTCTGCAGTAGCTAAACATTTCTTTGAAAAGGATCAGAGAAAGGGACAGCAATTTTTTTTTTACCCTGAGACCTTTATAACACACCCCAAAAGAAAAGGAATGAAAGGAACTCCTAATAGGTCCCAGGTTCTGTGCTAATTCATCTTCTCGTTCCTCATCCCTTAGAGTTTTTGAGAGCAAATCTAAGACATTACATCATGTTACCCAGAATTACTTTAATGTTTATCTGCAACCAATAAAGATATTTGTAAAAGTATAACCTCTAACAGCATCACAGTAAGATGGGAAAAATGACACCATGTTTGCGTGAGGAGGGAAATGACATGGCACAGAGAGAGAAGGTGAGAAAGGAGGGTGAGAGTAGGAGCCAGTTCCTGCTTCAGGTGACTGTGGGGTCCCAAGCTAAAGGGACAGCATGGATAGTTTGTCCTATCTTAGGAGGGATGGCAAAGGGGCTAAAAAGGCCATGGAGAGCTTTCTACAAGAATAAGCTCTCCTAGTGTGTCCTATTTTACCAGAGACAGAAAGAAGGTCACTAGCTAAGAGTGGAAGGTAACATGGGTGTTAAAGGCTAAGGGGAGAGGAGCTGTGAGCACAGTAAATGGCTCGTAAGTGTGAATGCTGGCTGTGAGGTGAGGGATACAAGGGCACCAGTCAGCCTGGGGATGGATCTGTTCCCAAGGTTTCTAGCTGCTCTTAGGTAAGCGTAGAGTTGAAGAGATGCTGAGCTTAACCAGGGATGAACTTAACCCAGGTGGGGGAGGGGCCAGGACATGACAGAGCCCATCCTGGAATCCAAAGGAGGCCCACAGAACCAGGGTGGTACTGGGCCATCAGCCCAGTGGCTTTGGGCTACCATAGGAAGTCAGGGTTCTATAGGAGAGGGGGTAAGGTGGCCATACAGAGAGCAGTCTCAAGGTGAAGTTTCTGGTAATAACAAGGCTGTATGTCCACAGTGGAATGAGAACAAAGGTGCCGGGACATGACCTTCAGGAGGTCATTGGGTCTCCTAGAGATGATAATGTTACCCAGAGCTATCTATGGCCATTGGAGGAGTGAGATAGCCATCTAGGGACTAAGACCTTCAGCAGGCAAGGGAGAGAGGCCAGGTAGATGACATAATTGCAACTAGAAGGGATAACATGATAGTACATATTTCCCGAAAGATGCTGAGGAAAGGACAGAGGACATGAAATAGCATTGGTGACAGCCAGGGTACATGGTGTGGAATTCCTTGGGGACAACATTTCAACTAGTGAAAGTAGGGGAGGCAAAGCTCTAGAGATGCTCCCAGATGTTCTGAGGGTCTGGTGCACTGCCCAGGGCCTGTCTTGTTTGCATGCACATTCTGTACATTCCTCCCCACCTCATATTCCAGAGAGCAGGGAGAAGAGCACTCTCCAACTCTGGAAGTCCTCCACATTCTCTGCTGTGATACGCAGAGGAGTTGGTTGGAGTTGACTGAATTGGAGCAGTCTGGCAGGATTTGCTGTTATTTGCATCCTATTCATGTCTGGAACCCACGTGGGGCCTCTGAGAAACTCTCTGAGCCGCTTCCTACCATACCTGGACTAAGCTCTTCATAACTGTCAGGTCCATCCTGTGGCTGTGTCCTGGCTGCCTGGATAAGTGGGAATAAAAGGAAAGGACAGGAGCTTCAGGAAGAGATTTCATCCAAGAGATGTCCACTCTGTTGGGGGCCCTTGGCTTGCTGGGGCAGTCCCCTCCCGTCCCAAGCTGTGTGGGGCAGAACTGGAACTAGCCACTGCAGCCAGCCCTCCGTGCCTCTGCTCTGCTGGCGGTGGGGGGCGTGCGCACACCAGGCTCTGGAGCTTCTCTTCCCCTTTTCTACTACTCAGGATGGGTCATGACCGGAAAACCATTTTGTCAAGCTTTATAACTCTAGGTCGTACTTTTCTGTAGAACCCTTGGCCAGTCACTTTGCATACAGTGATCAGCACATAGCCTGGCTGGGAAGCCCAGAACATAAGCTGTCCAGAGACGAAAGTGGATCAATCCAGCCACGAGAGCATGCACTCCTGAGTCCTGCCTGACCAGCGAGATAGATTTATCCCCAGCTTCACCCTTGAAACAATGGCCTGGCGTTCACTCAGCCTCCATTTTAGCTGGTAGTTTGGGTTCTGACCTCCCTCAAGGATTCCTGGTACTGTGTTCCAGGGGACCCAACTTGCAGAACACTCCTGATTCCACTCTGTGTGTTCTTGGCATGCGCTTCCTGGATCCAGTGAAGTCTCTGTGGTTAAGATGGCAAGGTAGGCTGGAGGTAAGTCCCATCGCTGAGCGATTAGTGGAATAACTGCACCCACAGTGCCCCATCTACAGACAGGGGAGGGAGGCCCAGCACTTCTGTGTTCTGTATTTGTGTCCATAACTTAATTCTAATGGGAAGCAAGGCCACCAACCTATTAGCCTAACATTTAAGAGTGTGTTTAGCATCAAATTTTGGGGTTATATCTGACTCTATCACTCGCCAGTAAATTTTCGTGGAGCAAGTTATTTATCTGTACCATGCCTCCGTTTACTTATCTATATAGTGGGGATTGTACTGGTTTTGACTTTAAGATTGTTGGAAAATATATATGAAGCACTCAGAATTCACTGTTCGGGGTTAGCTGTTGGAGATGGTTGTGGAGGTTATGAATATCTAGGATGGAGATGCTTATGGGTGGCAAGAGGATAAATGTACTCAGATGATAGAATTGGAACACAGAAGGTTTCTGTAAGTTCTCAGAAGTGTGTCAATTTAATAAGGAAACTGGCTTTTCTCCCCTACACCCCCAGTTGGACTAGATGAGAAAAACAGAACCATACAATGGTCCAGGGACAGATGGCTTGGGTGCTAATATTGTTAGTGTGGGCCAACCACATGTTGCCCTCTCCACCAGAGAATTAACACAACCTTTCCCTATACAGCCAGATGTGGATGATTGGAAGATGGAGAAAGTGCTCCTCCCTGGACCCATTGGGATGCTCACTTTGAATGGGATCTGCACAGGGGGCAAAGAGCATAGGTGAGAGCTGCGAACATGGGGGCTTGATGGCACAACTTAGGGTGATACCAGCTGCCGTAACAGCTACAAAGATACAATGCCATTGTCTCTGCTCACTCACACTCAAGAGTTCCCAGTGAAGCAGTGGTGCACAGCACCTTCTTCTTGTGGAAGAGGATGGAGGGCAAGGAGTGAGAGATGTCCCCAGCATAGGTCTGAAAATGGCCACATGACTTCCGTTCACATTCTGCAATTCCTGTGCCTCTCTCAAAGAGATGCTGAGAAGCACCGGGGGGGGGGGGCTTGGCTATCACCCAGAGGCCTCTACTACTTTGTATAACCTCAGCCCAAGGAACTGACAATGTCAAGCGTGAGAACACTTGGGAAGAACCAAGATGTGCATTCAATCTGTTTGTGAAAGAGGGGATCCCCTTGGCATAGTTTCACCATGAAGAAGCTGCACACAGATGATCTGATGGGGGCAAGCAGGTTGTACAACCATCCATGCTTGCTGAGACCTTCTAGTTTTAGGGCTGAAAGTCCCACCTTATAGGAAAACCCCAGGTTAGGTAACTTCAGGATTATAAGAGTATATCTATGCTAAGAGTTCACTGGGGCCAAGCCCTCCTCCCAGCCCCCTACTCAGTCAGGCATCAGTTATAACATTTTGGGCTGTAAGTCTAGTGTTAGTGAATCAAAGATACAGTGAACAAAGAAGTACATGTAACAGAAGTACACATAACAGAAGGTTATATATTGATCAGTTGATGAAAACGTTGTGACCAGAGGCTCACAGAAACCTGATCTTCTATCCCCCTGTTAGGGTTTAGACCTAAAATGCATTTGGAAGATGATTAGATGGCAGGGGGAGCACTGTACTCAGCAATGAATTCTTTCATGGTGAATTTTGTGACTAACTGGGCTATTAGGAGATGGGGCCTGGTTATAGGTGAGTCATTGGAAATGTGGCCTGGAAGGTATATTCTTGTCCCTGGCTCTTCCTTCTCTCTCTCTGTTTCCTGTAAGCTGTAAGGAACAGCTTTCCTTGGCTATATTTTGCCATGCCACTCATGCCTTTGAGTAAACTGACCATAGATTGAACTTACTGAAGATGTAAAAATAAACCTCTCCTGCTTTGACTTGAAAATTTTGAATACTTGGTCTTAGCGATGGGAAAACTGACTAATGCAGACAGTTGGTGCTGAGAGGCAGGATTGCTGTGGCCATTGTGAGGGGCAAAAGCCTGGTTTCTAGGAGGTATTTGGAAAGCTTTGGCATGGAAGGCAGACAAGATTTAGAATACAGTAAGCAGAGCTTCACGGGTGATTCTGACCAGAGCTCAGGGCACCATCATGCTGATAGAAATGCAGACAGTAAAGGCCAGGCTCAGGAGATTTCAACTGAACAAAGACTCCACTGTCAGCTGGTCTACAGGCCATATGTGCTATACTCAAGAAGAATTTTTTTGCCTATGTCCTAAGACTTTGCAGGAGACTGTGATTAATATATTCAAAATGAGGCTGATTTGCAAATGTTGCTGCTGGTTTGAATTCAACCATTCCTGCTAGCACAAACCACCAGTGGCACATGAATGACTATCCCATTGGGCAGCATGAAGACTGCTTCTCCAGCGGGTCTTTGATTATAATAATTCAAACAAAGGCATTGCTTTAGCAGACCATATGTCATCATATATTCCTTAAGGAAAACATTAAAATGGTATAAAAATTCTTCAATAAAATAAAAAATAAATAAAATTTTTAAAAAATGAAAATTAAAAATTATATTGTGGGTGATTTGTGGTACAACAGTTCTAAATGTATATTACATAAACAAGCAATGGGGCTACTTGAAAAATTTCCATGGAAAAAATTTAGAGAATTAGTTATTAATGAAATATTCATAAATACTTTTAATGAAATGAAAAAAGTTAATTATTATAATTTTAATTGGTTTGAGTAGTATTAATTCATATCTATATTTGGGCTGTAATTATTCAAATTCAAACAACTAACTAGAATCATCTATTTATAGACTTTTTATTAATTTTATTAGTAAAACTACCAGTAAAAGTGATTAGATCTATTTGTATCACCAGTTGCACCTGCTACATGATGGGACAGTCCTGAACATACTACCAGTGAGCGGCTCAAGCTGTGAGAACATGTTAAGGGCAGCAGAATAATTAATCTGGCAGAGGCAATTTCAAGGCAGCCCAGCATTTAGGCTGTGGGACTGGTCATGTTGTCTGCTTTAAACTAGGTCTATAGTAAGAACCAGGAGAAAAATCGAAGGTGAAAAGTTTGCAGTTTCATCAGAAAGGAAGTGCCTGTAAAGTTATGCCATGGAGAACATATATATATATATATATATATATATATATATATATATATATATATATACACTTTTTTTCTATACAGATATTCATAACCTAGAAAATTGGTTCCATAGAGTTCATGTCACCATGCTCAGCCTTCAAGATACTTGGAAGCCTCTCTAGCCGTAATGGGGTCTGGCCACTGTTCAAATTGTCAGCAGACCTTGGTGGCATTCATATGCAGCTGGTTTTATACACATGGAGAATAAAAGAGTTATAGGTTATGGAGACTTCCACTCATATTTTGAAGGAAGACTTGCAAGGCCACACAATGCTCCCTGAGAGAGCAGTATGTGGAACTGTAAGAATGAAGCCAAAAACACAGTAAAGGACTCTTGTTGGAGATGTCAGGAACATGGAGTGTCTGCCAAGGAAAACCACTGGCAGTAAGAGGAGGTAGCCCAAGAGAGGTTGTGTGCGCTGCATCAAGGAGGCCGTAAGGGGAGGGCTGCCCAAGCCATTTGGAGCTCACATCTCACCACAAGCTGCCTGGGTGCTGGACATGCAGCTACAATATTTAATATGTGCCCTACAGCAGTGATGGCAAACCTTTCAGTGTTTTCAATATATAAACAGCCCACTGCAGCGCGGGTTCTGCGGGTTCACTGCCACTGCACTACTAGGCTCTGGACTTGCTTCACTCTGATGCTTTTCTATCCCACATCTCTCTTTTAGAGTAATAATGTATGCCCTCTGCATTGGATGCTGAAAGTATTTATTATTCTTATTTATTTTTATAGGTATTCATAGCTAAGAGTTTTCCTTGAGTCTCAGAGGAGACTCTGGACTTTTCAGCAAGGCTGAAATTGGTAAGACTTTAGTAATTCTTAGGGACTGAATACATTTTGGATAATGAGAATATGAGTCTTTCAGGTGCCAGAGGAGAAATGCTATGATTTAGATCTAAAATATCCCTCCAAAGTCTCATGTGTTTGGAGTGTGACTGGATTATGGGAGGCAGCATACGCAACAGTGCGTGCATCCACTGATAAGTTCAGTAGTTAATGTGCAGGGCTGGTTGCGTCAATGGGGGTGTGACCTCGGAGGGTATAATCTAGGTCTGGCTCCTCCCTTCTCTCCCTATACCCTGACCATGATGTGAATAGCTTTTCTCCGCCATGCGTTTCTGTTTTTAACTTGAAACGAGTTCACCCTGGACTGAACCCACTGAAAATGTGAGCCAAAACAAACCTCTCTTCACTTAAATTCCAGGTGTATTTTGTCTCAGTGATGGAAAAGCTGACTCACAGAACCAATAGCTCAGCATTTGTAGTTCTTCAATCCAGGTGACTTTGTAGAATATAACTACTGAAAATAAGGAGAACCAGCTGCACATCCATACCATGAGATATTATTTGGCCGTAAGGTAATAAAGGGCTGAAACATGCTACAATATCAATGAACCCTGAAAGCATTATGCTAAGTGAAAGAACCCAGTCACCAAAACTCATGTGTCATATAATTCAATTTACATAAAATTTCCAGAACAGGCAGATCTACAGAGACAGAAAGTAGAGTGGTAGATGCTTAGATCTGGGAAGGCAAAGGAGATAAAGAGTTGGAAAGTGACAGCTGAAGGGCACAGGGTTTCTTTCTGAAGGAGTAAAATGCTCTCAAATTCCCAGTGGTGATGGCTGCCCATATCTACAAATAAACTGACAGCCACCAAGTTGTATATTGCAAGTACATATATTGTGTTATATGAATTATATCTCAATAACCCTCACAGGAAAATAGACCAGGGGCCTACCTGGTCATGCAGCTCCCACCTGCAGCTCTGCCTGAACATGCCCTGCTCTTCACAGGCACTCCAGGAAGTACTCACCCCACCCTAGGAATCTTGTCTCAGCACAACTCCTCAGCACCTCCCTCCAGTAGGCTGACAACAACTCACTTAAGGAAAACTTGGCCAAAGGCAGTATGGATAGTCCCCAGGGAGTTCCTCTGTGTAATAGTTTAAAAGCAGATTGAAAATCACTGGGGGGAAATGGTAGGGAGGGAACTCCAGCAGTTGATGGCAAAGGCTCTAGGTGTCATGGATATAAAGTTTTTCTCTAATCAATCAAGAATGCTTTTGACCACAAGTAATAAAACCACTGACAATGAAGAGAAGAGAGCGCCTGACCCAAAGTCTGGAGGTCACTGGACCACCAGCAGTGCTGAAACATTGGCGCCATGCTCTAGTTTTCCCCTCAGCTTTCTTTAGCATGTACCTGTCCATCCCAAGCCTAACTTTATGGTCACAGGATGCTGCCATACTCCAAGGTTCAGATCATCACATGGAGGCAGCCAAGGCTGGAAGGTGGGGGAGACGCAGAAGGCTTTTCCTTTAAATCTCTCTGTTTTTCTACCTAAAGAGAAAAGCAAGTCTCTCAAAGAAGCCATGAGAATATTTGCCCTGAGATTCATTGGTCACAACTGAGTCAAATACCAAGTCCTGGGTTAATAATGACTGCCTAATCTAAAATCACTGCAGGTGCAGTGATTATTTTAGATCAGGTACAAAGTACCCTGTGAAGTTGGGATTATGGGATGGTTATTCCCATACCTCAACAGAATCCATGTACCAGCAAGAAGAATGAAAAAGGGGGGCAGCTGTTAAATGAGTAGTAGACAGTGTGGGGCATATACATAAAAAACAAGAGAGGGCTGGGGAGATAGCTCAGCAGTCTAAGCCCCCACCTCACAAGCACAAGGACCTGTGTTCCATCCCCAGTACCACATGCTATGCCAGCCCCCAAGCCAGGCCTGGTAGTTCATGCTTGTAATCCCAGCACCAAGGAGGCTGAGACAGGAGAATCACTATAAGTCTGAGCAGCAATAAATTTTTTAAAGATTTTTTAAAAAAGCTTTTTAAAAACCCAAGAGAAAGATTGACAGTATCCTCTTGCATAAATATTATTAGATGATTCTGTAGTACTACGAGAGAAGAAAGGCTTAGATGCTTGCAGCTATGGGCTTCACACCTAACCAGGTCTCACAGTAGGACCTGCCACTTGAGTACCCTCAACCCCAAGGACATAAGATTTCTGAGCCAACTCGGGGCTCACAGCCTGCCCCTTGATCTGTGGTTGTGAAACTTTTCCCTGTGCTTCTGCAAGCATACCCTGAAGTCACCCCCCAGCCCCTGCAGTGCCTTCGCCAGCAGGTTCCTGGGATGTGGAGAGCAATTTGAAAGCGATCCTTGCACACTGACAAAGCTCCATGATGACTCCTACCCGGAGACCCCATGCTTCTGTGACAAGCAGTTGGAGGCCTTCTACACGTGTGTGCAGAGCACGCCCTAAATGTGCCCACCATGCCTTGTGAATACAGCAAAACAGCTGCAGCCTTCAAAAAATTAATTGGTTTCTGGATCATTTGCATTTTTTATAGTTTGCCAACAAAAGATAGGGAGAGGGGAGGGAATTTATTAATGTTTCAAGAAATTCTCCAAAAGGGGAAGAAGCAGGCATTTCTGGAGACCTCGAGCTGCTCGTCTCAATGTGACACACTTTGCTTTCCTAGCTGCCTCTCCCAGACAAGCCCTCCAAGGGCAGAATTGATATGCAGCGCTAAAAGTAGACAGCTGCTGTGGACGCCCAGAAACTGCCTGGGGCTTACATTATTTTATTCGGGGTCTGCATTATGGTTTGGTAACGGCCATTTTCAAAAAACAAGCAAGGCAATTTCAGGATTTGCTGTCACAATAGGCACACTAAAAATAAAGTCAGCATAAATAGATTAAGAAATTGACAGAATAACAAGGCATAAAGAATGAGAATGAATGTGCGGGCTCCAGATGACAACCCAGGGCACGGTGTGGAAGGTGGGGCGTGAGGCGGGGGAAGGTGGGGCTCTGTCTGCTGACTCTGTGCTGTCCACATGTCTCCCGACGGAGAGAGCTTATTTCCCAGGGACAGTCAGTGCATAATCAAATTCTGCATGGGCTGCAGCGTAGGCACCACACCGAGGGAAGAGGCAGCCTTCCTTCTGCCGTGCCAATATTTTTGTGGCTGATACCTCTTAAAAGACAGATAAGAACCCTTCCATAGCTGATCCCTAATCCCAAGCACAAGTTTGAACAAGGATAAAGAGGCAGTACAGAAGGAGGTGAATTGGAAAAAAAGGTTGGTAATTCAGTCACGACGTTTGAAGAAGATGAATTTCTTTGAAACATTGGCACAAGAGAAAGGAAAATAAATCTATGTGTTCACAACTTACTGTGTCATCAGAGGCCAGCACATGCCATGCTAACTTTAGAGAGGTGGGCTTTTTCTGGTCTTAGCTGGTTCATCATGGAGCCTTGGGTGGGAATTCTAACCCTCTCTCCCCAGGGTGGCTGGGCAGATGCTGCTGTGTCCTTCCAGGCTGGTCGAGCGGGGACCACCAGGGCGAAGCAGGCAGAGAGCCTGGTTCCTTCTTGCTCATGTTCCTTCTTGCACAGCCATCACTGATTCTACACCCGTAGTTGTATAGAGCAACACGTAAGTGTTTGTTGGAACATCTTGTGGAATTTTCTGGAAAGCCATTTTTTTCTAAGTTTCCTGGTGTTGCTAGGTGCTGAGTGCAAAGGAGTTCTCGTCATTAGCAAGTTTGGGGAAATGGCTAAATTTGGTCAAGCAAGTAGCTACTTCAGGATCAGTGTTGCCTGTGGTAAGGAGTGCTGTAGAGCTTGCAGAAGGATAGAGAGCATTTCCCCCAATGAAATCTTCTTTTTTTTTTTTTAAGAACTAGGGATTGAACTCAGGCCCTTGTGCTTGCCAGGCAAGCACTTGTTCTACTGAGCTCTCTCCCCAGCCCCTCCTCCCAATAAATTTGTTCATAAATATTCTCCTTTTTAAAAAATATTTGGGGGGTGGCCAGGGAGAGAGCTCAGTAGAATAAGCACTTGCCCAGCAAGCGCAAGGGCCTGAATTCAATCCCTGGTACAACACATACACACAAAAAATTGGGGGTATCAAGGGTAGTTAGTGATAGAGTATTGCCTGGCATGCATGAAGTCTTGGATTCCATTCCCAGCATCACAAATAGGAATAATATTATATTTTTAGGAACACCTTGGTAGAACTCTCTGGAAATATAAAATATGCCCTAGATACAAATCACATAATCTTTACATGATTTAGGTACATCCTTGAAAGGTAGGAATGTTAAGGAACACAATACTCTTAAGTTTTTTGTCTAGCTAAGACCAATTTTTCTGAAAAAGAAAATATTATTATTTTCCAGTTCTGCAACCATTACATTACCTACAGGGGACATAGCTTGGAGTGCAAATGATGGCTCTGAATTCCCTAGCTTAGTGAAGAAGGCTGAACCACAAGATCAGCTCAGACCTTGCCCGGTGGCAGATTCCTGCTCTTGCCTTCCCGTGCTGTGCTGGGATTTTGGCAGACGTTCATCAGAGGTCAATAAAAGTTAAATAAATGAAATGCAGTTCTGCTGCACAGACGTTTAATCATTTCATTAAGCATACTATTGTGTCCAGGTGCTTTGCCAAGTGGAGAGCAGGTTATGGCTTCATCTAATTCCTAACTGCTGGGAAAACAAGCGAGCCACACGCAGATGCCCCCTGCTCCGTGTGCTGTCCTCCCCCAGGCAGCTGTGAGAGGGGGTGGCTAAGGTAGGCTGTGGAATAGTTAACACTCTGTGTTGTCGAAGGCAGAGGGGCCCTTTCAGCGCCTCCCTTTCAAAGGTTCTCCAGGCTGAGTGGAATTGAGCATTAAGAAGACAGGGTGCAGTGGGAGGAACTGGGGAGCTCTGAGGCTCCTGCTTAGCCAGGGTTTCAGAACACCATGGGCATCCAGAGATGTGATCCAGGGTATGGGTGTGTTCCGCATGTTCTGGAAAGCTAGGTACGGAGCCCTTCCCTCACCTTTTGGAAGCATGCACTCAGCTGCTGTCAAGCCCCAGCTACTGCCACATGGTTCACGGAACCTCAGGGCCGGGGATGAGCCGGTGCCTGCAGTGGGGGTGGCCTGACGGTGAGGAGACATGGGGAGGCTAGAAGCAGAAAACCTTCTTGCTTTTCTTATTTCTTCTTCCTTTCCTTTCCTTTTCTTTTTTCCTACTTTCCTCCTCCTGATTTTCAACGAAGTTGCACAGATAACTTGGAGAAATGATAATCTTTCAATGAAGGATGCTGGAATAACTAGATATCCACATGTAGAAAACTGAACCTCTGTCCAAACCTCAAACCATGGATAAAAAATAACTCAGAACAGATCATGGACCTCGATGTGAAGTCCAAAACTGTAAAACTTCTAGAATAAAACAATAGAAAAAATTTTAAGCTTGGTTTAAACAAATATTTCTTAGCTACATCATCAAACATGTGAGCCACAAGAAGAAATAAAATCAATAAATCAAAATTAAATATTTCTCAAGACACTGAAAAGAGAATTAAAAGGCATATCGCAGATTGGGAGAAAATATTTACATAATACTTATCTGATGAACGACATGTACCTAAAATGTAGGTTTCAAATCTCTCATACACAGTGAAGGGCTGGGGATATAGCTCAGTGGCACAGAGCGTGCCAGACAAGCACAAGGCCTGAATTCAATTCCCGGTACCAAAACACAGCCCCTCCCCCAAGAAAATACAATTAAAAATAGGATAGAAGACTTGAGACAATTACCATATTGTCAGGAGATATATGGATGGAAAATAATCCTGCAAAATGAAATTAAAAATCAGTAGTGAATTAAAACCATGACGAAGACCACTGCACACCTATTACAGTGGCTGCGTTAGAAAGACTGAGTACATCATGTTCTGGCAAAGACGTACCATAAGAGAATCTCAAATCCTGTTGCTGTCGTTGTTCTTGATTACTTTTTAGAATTTTTTTTCTTTTTTCTTGAAACAGCATCATGCAGTGTCATTCAAGCTGGCCTCACGCTCATGGCCATGGTCCTGGCCGACGCCCCCAGAGTGCTGGGTTCCAGGTGCATACCTGGCAGAAACCTTATTTTGGAAGAGTGTGATGCTGTTTAATTGATTTCAGGAATCTGAATGTGTCCTAGGCCAACAATCCCAGTAAGATGCCCCATTTAGCAGACAGGGAACTGAGCTATGGAGATCTTGGATCCCAGAATGAGTTTGTGCTAAAGACAGGTGGGCCCACTGCCCAAGCATTGCCTCCTGGGACCTCAGCTACAACATGGCAAGGCCAGGCAGAATCAAGTGCCACATGGGTGGGGATGAAGAGAAAGAGACCCCGACACCACACGTAGCCGTAGTGTCTGTAGAGGCGCTGTCCTGAAAATCTGGGGGGCACTTTGACAAGTTTGGAAAGAAAGAACACATCTCGGGAAGGAGTGGCATTTGGCAATGATTCTTTTTCTTTGTGAACCTCTCTTTACTCATCAATCAGGAGGAAAAAATCAGATGTGCATGAGTGTGTGGGGAGGGGTAGTGGGGACTGAGTCCAGTGCTTTCACATGGAGTAAGTGCAACTACATCCCTAGCCTTTTGTTGTTGTTGTTAAGAAAGAGTTTGATAAGTCACTAAATTAGCCAGGCTGTGTGTGTGAGTTCAGCCTGGCTACTACTGCCTTAGCCTCCCAGAATGCTGCAATTACAGACATACAAATAAACAGACTTGGGCAAATAAACATTAGAAGGATTGATGAAAGTTCTGGAACACTGTATTCATGGATCATGTAGTGTTTATCAGGTTTTCTTCTAAAGGTTTCTTCACACATAACCATTCCACTTCTGCAGGAAGATATTACTGGCCAGATATTAAAGATGATTAAAGTGGACTTCAGAGAGATCATCTAAGGTCACACAGTTACTAAGTGGCAGAGTCTGGATTTGGATCTTCTGCCTGATATCAATGTCTTTTTTGTCCATTCTCTTCCCTGTTTCCACCAGTAAGCATAAAAACAGCGCTACTGGGATTGGTATTGCCATGTCTCTATGCTATAGCTTTGCTATGCAGTTCGGCCTGGCCTTGAACTCACTGAATAGCCAGGCTGGCCTCAAACTTGCATCAGTTCTCCTATCTCGATCTCCCCAGTGCTGGGATCATAGGTGTGCACCAGCATGCCTGGCTCCTATGGGTCTTTAATCCTGTCTGTTTATGTAGTGGTCAGAACTGTGTTTATGGTTTGCTCTGTATAGTGGCTTCAAATGTTCCCCCAACCCCCATTTATAAAGACATCCAGGCAGGACTTGGAGCAGGGACAGATTGCCTCTTCTCCCTCCCTCTTCTATTGCACCTTTGGTCTAGCAAAGCCTCCAGGGACAACTTCCCAGACAAGGCAAGCCACGGGAGCCTAATCCCAAGGGCTGGGTGTGGATGCTGGCCACCTGGAAGGCCTCCAGCCTGCCCAGTATGGGGAACTCCAGAACTTCTCTGATCAGCTGTGAAAATGAGGCCATGTTCAACAAGCAGCATTGTTCCGAGCGAGCGGCAGTCAACACACTTGGCAAGGAAAAAAAGACTTGGAACATGCCGGTGATTATTTTTAATTGGATGGGTCTCATGGCTGTAACAAAAATCAATGTATTTCTGATGTGGCTGCAGATGCACTGATCTGTCTTGGCCTTGTAGCTCTTGGTGGCAGCCAGAGAGGAGCCCCAGAGCTCCTGGGGCCTGGGAACCAGGTGCCCTGGTTCTGGGATGCATCCTTGGGACCCTGTGAGGCTGAGGGTCATGGTAGTAGGCTGCAGGTTCTGGTGGGCACAGGCAGGCCTGGGGCAGAGGGGCGGAGCTGTGCCCGGCTTGCAGCATCTGAAAAGCACAGAGCAGAGCTGAGCATTGAACACTTGTGTCATGGTGACAGAGCTCCCAGGCAGGACAGGGTGGAGCAGGGGCTTGAGACAGGGAGGCTTTTAATCTTGCTCTCCAGAATAAGGCCAGAGTCGCTATGGTCAGACAGCAAAAGAAAAGGAGATGTGGCCTTCAAGTGTGCAGGAAAAGGGTCTCTCTCTGCAGGTCTGCTGAGGCCTTGGGGAGCTAGGACTAGTGAGAGAGAAAGAGAGAGAGAGAGAGAGACAGACAGACAGACAGAGAGATGCAGAGAGACAGAGATAGAGACAGAGAGATAGAGACGAGACGGAGAGACAGAGAGACAGACAGAGACAGAGAGACAGACAGACAGAGAGAGAGAGAGACAGACAGACAGACACACAGAGAGACAACAGAGATAGACAGAGATAGAGACAGAGAGATAGAGATGAGACGGAGAGACAGACAGAGAGACAGACAGAGATAGAGACAGAGACAGACAGACAGACACAGAGAGACAGACACACACAGAGAGATGACAGAGATAGACAGAGACAGAGAGAAAGAGACAGACACAGAGAGAGAGACAGACAGACACAGAGAGAGAATGAGAAAGAGAGGCACACACAGAGAGACAGACAAGCAGAGATAGACACACAAAGAGAGACAGCCAGACAGACACACACAGAGAAAGAGACGGAGAGAGCAACAGACATATAGACACAGAGAGAGAGACAGACAGAGAGAGACAGACACAGACAGAGAGAGACAGACAGACAGACACAGAGGGAGAGAGACAGACAGACACACAGAGAGACAGAGACAGAGACAGAGAGACAAACAGACACACAGAGAGAGAAAGACAGAGACAGGGACAGAGAGACAGCCAGAGAACTGGGCTCCTAACAGCAGAGCAGAGTCTACCTGGAAACCTTGGATCTGCCACAGGTGCCATGAGCAGCCACGCTCACAAGTATCTTTCTAGGATTTTTGGAAGCTTCTTCGAGAACATGGTGCAGGTGTACAGGAAGGGAAAAGGGGATTCCCTGCAGCATCAGGAATTTCGCTGCTACTCCCATGGACTTGAGCCGCTGGGTCTCTCACTGCCAAAGTCCCCTTTTCACATTCAGTAACAGCAGAATGACTTAAAATCCTCCAGGGTGAGTCTGGTGACAGCCTCTAGACTTTGTCCTGACACCCCCTAAGCCCCAGCCCACCCCAAGCCTGGTTTTCTCTTCTCTGCACACCTGCATAAGGAGCCAAGGAGGCTGTGGTCGTGGGATGGCCACGTTTGCAACAGAGCCTCTGTTTTGCCCAGCCATGTAAGCTGTTTCTCTGTTAGGGCTTTGCGTTTATGTTGAAATGTATCATATTTTTTGCCTCAGCCCATAAGATATACATATACATACACACTATATAAATATATATATATATATATACATATATATATATATATATATATCTTGAAGAAAATTCTTTAAGCTTTTTTTTGACTTGCTCACACATGTAAAAAGGATATTTTCCACCCATACTTCAGATGCTTAATATGTTTTCAAATAGCCCAAATAATTTGATGCCCAATAAACTTTGAATGCAGGGCCAGCGAGATAGGTCAGTGGACTAAGCACCTGCTCAGTCAAGCACAGGGACCAGGGCTCAATCCCCAGCACCATATGCCGAGCTGACTGCCCATGGATGCACTGAGCTGGCCACTGAGACTGGGTGTGGTACAGCATGCCTGTTATCCCAGCACTGGGGAGGCTGAAAACAAGAGGATTACAAGTCCAAGCTGCGTAGTGAGATTCTGCATCAAACACATAAATGAAAAAAAAAATCGTTGAATTGGGTCTCTTTATGTAGTATTTTTAAAAGGTACCATTTATGAAGAAAAATATGGTCATGAAATAAAAGATATGGAGAGTAAGTGAGCCTGCTGGTTACAATTTACAATAATAGATGAAGACTCATAAATCTTAGTTTCTATTCTTGGCTCTGGAAAGAATTTATGTGCTCACTGCACTTGGCACATGCAGGGAGAGAGGCTGAGAACGTGGACACAGGTGATAAGGCCATCTCACCAGCCACACTGCGAAAGCCACACACGAGAGCAGGGCAGATGTGTGGAGCCGCCCTAAAGAAACACTGTGTCAGGTGCGGTCAGTCAGAATTGCACCAAAGAGCCACAGTGGCCTCTGCTATGGGAAGGGGCTGGGGGCAGACAGCTGGGGGCATGTGTGGACAGAGCATGGGGCCATTCTACTGGGCAGGGAGGAGTAGAGTGTCCATAGATGAGTAGGGATCCAGATCTCAGACAATTATTTAACTTCCATTTGAACTGCCACAAAAATTACCATAGACTGAGTAGCTTATAAACCATAGGAATTTAACCACAGTTATGGAGGTTGGATTTCTACAATTAGAGTACCAGAAGGGCTAAGTTCTGAGAGGAGCCATCCACGAGGTTGAAGAGGGCCACCTCTAGATATATATAGATAGATACAGATACAGATATAGATTTTTTTTCCTTAGCAGGTGATGTTGGTTGGTGATAACCATGATAGTGGTAGTAGTGGTTCTACTTGTGAGGTTACGGTGGTTGTATCAGTCAGTGTTTATTAGAGGAACAGACGTACAAGACAAACAAAGATGTAGGAATTTATAAGACTGCCTTACAATGGCCACCTGTTGGGTGTGGAAGAGTGCTGAGAGTCTGCCTGGAGACCAGAGGGCTCAGTGGAGGGTCCGGAGCTCACAGCAGTGACCCAGAAGACCAAGGGGTCAGCGATGGAGGGCTGATGGGCTTACGCCAGGAGATGCAGTTAGTGAATACAACTGGGTTTCTTGATAGTTGTTGACCCAAGAGAAAATACCCACCATGGGGAACCTTGACACGCCTCAATAAGGAAGTCATTCTGGGCCTTGTTATAGGGCAGGATTTGGGCTTGCAGGTGATTTGGGGGACAATCACTCTGGACTCAGTATCAGAACATTACAGTTGGGTCTGGCTTGGGTAAGAGCACACTGAAATCAGGCATGATTGGGTGTTACTAATTTTTATCTAGGACACAAGGAAATGGTACTAGGCTATGGCTGGGTGAGGGAGGCAGATGAATTGTATTCTTTTACTTTAATTTTGCACACAGAGGATTAGACCAAGGGCCTTTGCACGGAGCAGCATCCCTAGACTGTTTTTTAATTTTTATTTTGAGATAGGGCCTCATGGAGGCAATAAGTTATCAGGCTGGGCTTCATCTTGCAAACTTCCTGCCTCAGCTTCCCCTGGGTGCTTGGAATACAGGTGTGGGCCAGGTTTTATGGTCATTTTTGTAGCTTGAACAGTGTGCTTGTTTCTCTCTGTGTTCAAATGTAACAATGGAGTAGGCTTGTTTTTGTCTCTTTCCACCCTGGTCACAGAGTGACCTTACCTTGTTCAAAGCTGGTGTTCAGTGAAATTGTGTTTGCTCAACAGGCGAATGGCATGGCTGCACTGAATGCCAAGCTGATCCCAGCTGACAGCTGTCTCCAGGCCACAGTTTTTGTTTCCCAGAATCCTTGCTTCAGTTCATCACTCACTCAGCCCCTCTTTGATTCTAATCAGGCTTTCATATATGGGGCCTGTGGGGGAAACTGGCCATACGGTTCTGTGCAGTCCAGATCCCCGGGGTGAGGTTAATTCTTGAACCATATGAAATCACCACTTTTATAGGTCAAAAGCATTCAAATATTGGCCATTGCACGCAGTTGAGCCTGCGTATTTTTCACTATTGGTCAATAAAGTGTTACCCTGGAGCCATAACATTATGCTGTGAGCTCTCTGTGAGAGAAAGGCCTCTGTCTCTGGGAGTGAATACTCTGGGCTTCTGATCCTGTTAGACAGAACTTGAATGTGAACCACATTCAGAACTCACAAGGTGAGCTGAGGGTCTTAAGGGCATAGCAGACACTTGGCCAACAGCGTGTTCTTTGGTCTATCAGAGGGACTCTACCTCCATACACATCTGCCATTGTGTAGTTAGCTAACTTGCTCACTTGGAAAATGGCTGTCCTGTAACTCTGTCCCACCTCAGGAACTGCCCTCACTCTACCCTAGGCCGAGAGGATGGGTGAGCAGTGAAAACGAATGAAAGAACTCAGGACACAGCTTCTCTAGCACAGGAGATTAATGTGACAGAATTCAGGTCTGGGCAAGAAGTACCTAGGACAGTTTGTGACACTGGGATCAAACTACGTCAGCATCCAAGCTTCCTGTCACTCATCCTGTGGCTCAGTGTTGGCCTCAGGAACTCCTGATGGTGGTTACTGCTTTAGTGGACACTTTTACCTGGCAGAAGTCCTGGTGCGCCAGAGTGAGTTAACTCTAGGAGCAAAAGCCACCAGCTGCCCTTCAGCACAGCTCTAAGCATGAATGCTGAGGCTGACAGAGTGAGCAAGGACACAGAGCTCTCCAGCCTTGTGCCAGGCCCAGCTGCCCTCAGGCTTTGGGCAGTTCTGTCCAGAAGCAACATCCCCAAGAATGTAGGAACACCTTCTAGAAGATTCCAGGTGAGCCCAGGTTAGGGAAAAGAAATCCAAGGGGTAGTTAAAATACACAGTGGTTATATATATATATATAATGGTAAAAGACACACTGGCACTAAAATATTACTTCCAAATATTCTTCTAATATCCAACTCACTTATCCCATTGCTCCCATTGCTCTTGCTTGCCCTTTCTGGAGATCCTCTTTCCTCTGAGTGCTATCCAATGGACAGGCAGGCTTATAAACATGGTGTGCTTTATCTACCTTGTTCACCAGGTTCAGCACCCTGTAACTTTTGGCTCTTCCTCAACATCTAAGTGTCTGTGAAAGGCAAATGCTTTGAGCTGATTCAGGACATCAAGACAGCCATGATAGGGCAACTTGCAGAACTGTTTCGCAGTGGCAAGAATGGTGAGGTAAGTGTATTCAAGGTGAGGGAGAGGAACATTTTGAGCAGGGATGAGTAGCTATTACCACTTGTTAATACAGTTTAAAAATATACGTACACATTGTATTTTCAATCACACTTCATGTACACTGGCCTCCTGTGCTGCTGCTCTCAATTGATGACCCCAGAATCAGTGGGTGCTAGTGAACCTTCATGCTGCTTAGCTCCCACAGTCACATCACTTCTGTCCCTGCCCCCTTCACACAGCCTGGTCTTCTCTCTTGAATCTCTGTCTCCCATTGGACACTTGTCCTTGGATTGGGGACTCAGCCAGGTAACACAGGATGATCCTCTCAAGATCCTTAATTACGTCGACAAAGACTCTCCCCCATAAGGCCATGTCCACACTTATAGGACTAGGACACAGACGTATCCTTTAGGGGCCACCATGTATGCACCTCAGGGAGCAGGAAGGCAGCCAAGCTCATTTTGCAAGCCCTTCCTTCTCTGGCCCTCACGCTGGCCTTCCCTGACTCTTGAGCTGCTACCTCCTAAACACGGCAGCATCCTCAATGTCATCACCTGTGTCCATCCTAGAAGCTATAGGTGCCAGAAATAGAGGGCACTGCGGGGTTGTTCCCACGGCAGCCTCTGTGCCTCTGTGCGCTTCCTAAGGTCACATTGAAACCTGGCTGCCTGGCTCCTTCCCTCCACCCTCCTCCTCTTGCATTTGCCTTGAGCAGCCCACTGCGAGTTGCTAGGGATGTAGAGCAGGGACATCCAACCAGGCCCCCAGATAACCCTCCCTTCCTCTGCCCAGGAGTCAGGTCCTCAGATCCCACCACCTGGGTGGTAGCAAGACACACAGGTGAGGTGCCCCAGCTGGCTGGTCCTTCTGGGCCTGCTGGGTCCCAAGCCTGCCTGTCCTCCAGAGCAGCGCCCAGTTCCCTCGGCAGTGACTAAGCACCTTTCAGTCATTGCTTCAGCCATTAATTTCAGCACCGCCTCGGCCTGGATGTACTGTTCTCCTGCAGCACCAAGGCTGTCCACACAGCCATTGATTTAGGAGACAATATCACTTGCTTCCAAGTTTATGAGGCAATAAACAGCCCCGAATATTGATGAGTGCGGAGGTGTTTGCTCAGCACATTTTCTGTGTGCATTTATTACAAGGGCTGTGCTTTAAAGCAAATGAAATGGCAACTATTTTCATTTCCTAGGGTAGGGCCAAGCCCCTCCCCCAACAGTTGGCTTCATCTATTTGATCCCTGGTCCCTCTTCCTGGCGTCCCAGGCCACAATAACTCACAGACAAGCATACTAGTCACTGAAATCCACCACTGCTAGTCCTGGATCTTGGGGAACCTCAAAAGATTTAGGGCACACTGTTGGGAGGACCCAGAAAGGGGAAATAAAAAATATCTTTTTCTGAGAGCCCCACCCTGAGGCCTTCCCTCCAGTCTCCCATGTCTCCTGTCTCCCAGGAGAAGAGGACACATAACAACAAGGGCACCTAGCAACGCCCCCCCAAGGACGCCCCCATAGATGGCATAGCACACCAAATGAAATTCCTTTTAATCTTAAGAAGCCAGGACGCCTACAAGGCTGGGCTGCGAGTCCATAAAGATGAATCTTCAGAGCATTTACTAGCTGGAATGCCCCGTGAATCCAAACTGGTTTATGTATAAAATATTAGGAAGGTTTGGAGGAGTGGCGAGGCCAGGCGGGGAGCGTACAGGAAAGAGAGAGATTGATTGCAAACTTTGGGCCAACTGAGCAGTTCTGTGCATGCCAAACAGCGAGAGCAACACTTGAAAAATGTATTAGATTATCCAAAACACAAAGCTGATTTATAGCTGCAGTAATCCCCATCTTGCCATCCATTTCAGTAATAGAAAGAGATTAAGATGATGGTGGTGCCTCGTTGGGTTCTTCCCATACAGTCCTCACCCCCAACTGTCCCCAGCCCAATGAATCGTGCAGGAAAAGCAAGGCTTTTCACTTTTCACCAGCCATCCAGTGGGGAGGGTTTCTCCTGCTGAAGCATTTCTGAATCTGGAATCAAAGCTGAATGGATGAGGAATTAGTTTTTTAAAAATCATACTGATTGCTTAAAATCACAAAGAGCTTCAAGGGTGAAGGAGGAGGCAAGCGCCCAGGGGCTCTCAGGCTGGTTAGAATTCAAGGCAGGAACATGCTCCCAGCCGCAGGTGGCTCCCTTTCCAGGGTGCTACACCACAGGTCCTGCCTGCAGCTTGAGTACTTGTCCTGAGCACAGGACAGAAGGAGCCAACTGAACTGGGAAGGACAAGGGCAGAGTGTGCCTTGAGATGACAGCAGGCATTCTCCCCTCACTCATCCCCTGTCTCCCTGGAGAATGGCACTGGTCCCTTTATTCCTGCCACTTGTCCTCTGTCTACCTAGAAGACTCACCAACATTCAGCGTGTGCCAAGTTGTGTGAGATGCTGACCATGTCTCCCATCCTTAGCAGTCTGCTAAGTGCTCTCTGAGACGTCTGAGGAAGCCCTCGAGGGGTCTCGTGCTCTAGAGCCTTATCTTGCAATCCCAGCCAGAAGTGGGGTAGGAAATAGATGAATAAGTAAGTATAAACAGGTAGCCAAAATTAGAAACAGGCAGAGCTGGAGTTCTGTTGACTCTGGAGAGTGTGGTGAGCACTTGAGAAAGGATGGCATGAATCTTGACCCTCTCTGCAGAGGGCTCCAGCAAAGAGCCAGGAGGTGGAGGAGCTATGGGCTTGGACATGGCTCCCACAGGTCCTGCTTACCCCATTTCAGCCTTGATGGAAGGGAACATAACCCCTTGAAGCTGTCTTCCGTACTCCTCTCTTCCAGAGAAATCTCATCTCCACATTCATTGTTCTAAAATATAGTCCAGAGAAATGTTCTTCTATTGCATCTCTTGCACATGTATAAGCCCAAGACTCTCCTAACACTCCAGCAGCTCGAGAAATGCCCCAGAAAAGCTTGGTGTGCCTAAGACAGGCTGAAGGAGCTCATGCCCTGTGTGTCCTTCACCTAAGGTGATTAACTCTCATGCCCAGGAGGGCATGGCATGACCCTGAGACACTACCAGCTGCCAGAGCTGTTGGTCTGAGGGTTGTTTCCTTGTCCACAGAGTGGACCACAGAGATTAGGATGCCTGCTCTGAGGCATGACATGCTGTGCACCAGCAACACATGGCACAGTTAATGTTAAGAGTCTGGTGATAGCACTAGGACCCAGTGCCAAGAGTTTGTGGGGTGACCAATGCCATCACCACAGTCATTGTCACCATCCTTAGCAGTACTATCACCACCATCTTCACCATCACCAACTTTTTACCATCACCACCACCAACACACCTCCTCCAAAGTGCCCTTTGGCCTGGCTCTTTGCCAAGCACTTGACAGGTCTCTAGATTAATCTTTATAATAATCCAGAGCCCAAGGCACCATGGTGATCCCACTTCATAGAAGAGGGCTGAAGCTGGCACTATAGGTTGGATCTTAAATATCCCCCCAAAGTGTCCTGAATTGAAATCTCGATCCCCAGCAGGTGGTGTTAGTGGGAAGTGGCATCCAATGGGAAGAAATTGCTATTGGGTTGTGCTTTGGAAGGGTATTGGGGCCTGCAGCCCCCCCCCATCTGTCATGAGGTGACCCACATTGCTCTGCACCATGCTCTCTACCCCATGCTCTCTGCCCTCAAGTTTGGCCTCTGCAGGGCCCAGAAGCAGCAGAGCCGAGGGGCCATGAAACCTGTGAAGCCATGAGTCAAAGGCAGTTTTTCCTCCTTTATGTTGTTTCTCTCAGGAACTTTCTCACAGGACAGAAAGCTAACACAGTCCCTCCCTGCAGGGTCCACAACCTTCATGGGTCAGTGGTGACCACCGTGTTTCCCCTGCCTGGGAGGAGCAGGCAGAGCACAGGTGGGGCCCCTATCCTCTAAGGGACTCACGAGGCCAGGTGGCAGGAAGCCTGTGTCCTTCACCTGGTGCTTCTTTCTCTCCTCATCCTTCTCCCATCAATCTCAGTATGATACACGCTCTTAAGGAAAAAAATCCACAACCCACACAAGACAAAGCCCCAATCCATTTGCCAAAGGCATTTCCCCTTGGAGTTAAAACCCTGTGTAATTTAGGAGATATGTAATTCATGTGTCTGCATTTAAACCATCAAAGTGCTTTTAAAAGAGCTACTTGAAATCTTTGGAGCTTTTTGAACCTTTAAAGTTCTTGCTTTGAAACGTGGGAATCACACACACTGCCAAGGATAAAGATAGACAAATACCAAAGGGGCAGGGGTGGGTTTGAGACTCTAAATTCCTGGCATTTCACTTTACAAAACTGAATTTCTCATCTTTAACTCCCCCTTTCAATTAGGCCTCAGGCTGTTGCAGACCCTCACACCTTTGCCTGCTCCAGTGGACCAGAGAAGCAAAGCCTGTCTGAGGTCACCAAGGCTGCACCAGACGTGGGGACACGCCTAGGGCTGCGCTGGCGCCAGCCAGCAGATGGGGGGGGGGGGAGTGTGGTCCCCAGGGACATTTTTTTCATTCACACACAAGCGTGCACAAGGCTGCTAGGGGCAGACCAAATCTCAAGGCTGGGCTGGCTTCAAATGCAGGTGTGTGGGGCTCTCACCCAGAGTGCCTTGATTGCATGCCCACAGGTGCCCCTGACACCTGCACACACACATGTGCACACTCATGGGCACACAGGTGATTCCCACAGCACTCAAGTTGCAGCACTTGTCGTCCTCCCCCGATTCAGCCCCAGTCCTGGGTCAGCACTCTCAGCTGAGAGCTCTGTGGTGCCCGCAAGGCAGTGGCTGCAGGACCCTTTCCTGCCATGCTCTTCCACACCCGCCCAGGAGCTGAGCTCTGGGCTTGCATGGACGGCACTCAAGCCTGCTCTACTTACATCCCTGGCGTGAGTGATGTCTGCCTTTCTGTCCCGGGCCTTCTCAACCCTTACAACTGGCCTGGGGTCTCTCCTGGCCCCCAGCCCAGTGCCCTATTCCAAGCCCAAAGATTGTGCCTGATGGACAATCACTGGAGCTTGGACTGCAGGTGTGTGGGTCCCTCGCCCTGAACAGGGCAGCAGTGGGGACCACCTAGCATCTTTCTTTGGGTTCGGGGCAGGCCCCCAGTTTCTTCTGGTAGAAGAAGGCCAGGGACTGTGGCCTACACCCTCCTCAGCAGCTGCTCATCTGACTGTCTGGACATCCCGGCCACCTCCTCAGTGTTACCCAGAGCCACCAGCTGACAGCTCCAAATACTCACCCCCCAAAAAAAAATTGTTTCTAAAGTCATAGAGTCCTAGGGCTTAGAATTCCCTTCCAGAGCCATAAAGAAAGTTTAAGTTAAAGGAAGTAGGTCAAAATTGCCAGGAGAGAGGCTTCCTGGCCCTCAGCTAGCCTTTCATTGCCCCTCGTCCTCCTTCCCACCCAGGTCTGACCACCAGCAACCTAGTAACTTCCAGGCACTCTGGAATGCCTGAGTCATCACTGTGTCCCATTTCTGGTGACCTTATCCATCTTCAATGAGTGTAGCACTTTTGAAAGGGGAGGACCAAACTGTCAGAAGAAAGGAGAAAGAAACGGTCCCACCCCAGCTTCCCTACTGCTTGTAGACAATAGTCTTGCCTTGCCTGGGGCTTTGGCTTCTTATAAATTGTCACCTGCTCTCTGGGGCTGGGGACACAACTCAGCATAAGTGCCTGCCTGGCAAGGGCAAGGATCTAAGTTCAATTCCTGGTACCACATGCCTTGCGCTGAGCTGGCCACCAAAGTCAGGCATGGTGGTGCATGCCTGTAATCCCAGCACTGAGGAGGCTGAGGCAGGAGGATTGCTAAGAGTCTGAGCTGTAGAGTAAGACCATGTACCAAATAAATAAAAAATAAAAGATTAAAAAAATTTTTTTTCACTTTCTCAGGCCAACTGTGGCATGAGAGTATTAATATTTTTCTTGTGTCTTTTGAGGCAGAGAAACCACATGCTCACATAATGTATTAGTATATATTGTTATAATTATTCTATTTCATTATTGTTAATGTCTTACTTGCCTAATTTCTAAGGTAAATGTCATCACAGATATTCGTGTATAGGACAAACATGTACAGTAAGTCCCTGCCTTACCAACAAAGTCTGTTCTAGGAGCATTATTATAAGTCAGATTCATTCTCAAGCTCACAAAGTGAGTCCTACCCAGCACACCTGTGAAAGTCAGCACATCGAACAGTTCTAAACTGGGGACTTACTGTGTATGTTTATATATGTAGGGATTAGTGATATCCATGGTTGAAGGCATCCTCTGGTGTCTTGGAACATGTCCTCCAGGCATAAGGGGACAGCTATTACAGGCCTAAGTACTCCAATAATAAAAAGCCATCTGATCTATTTCAACATCTTTCTCTTCTTAACATCAAATCTAATCTGATCCAAGTCCTGCCAGTTATCATCTTGAAATTCCACTCAAATCCACATGGTGGTCAATGCAGGCTAAGTCTTGAAGGCTGAGAGGGCAGGTATTCCAGGCAGGGGATCTGTACACACAAAAGCCGGGCAGCATGAACACTCAACATGGGGAACAAGCCAGGGGCTTGGAGGCCTCTCACAGAGCCCCAGGGAAGCTGGCCTGTGTATCACAAGTCTGGCGACTGACACCTCTTCTTTTTGCCTTCCAAGACTTCTTTTAACTAGCTTTTAATTCTACCTAAGAGCTCTTGGAGTCCAGCAATATTCTCTGTCTTCCTCACTTTTCCAGGGAGCAATGAGCTTCCAGAAGCCATTGCCCAAATGTGGGCGGGACTTCCTGAACACACACCTGAACAAACTCCAGTACCACTAATGCAACTGTTTTTCTCCATGGTAAACAAGCCTGAAGCCCTCCTGCCCTTAGAAAATTGAGACCTTTCATCACTAAAGAGGCCCTACCAACCTTCCTCTTTGTCTTCTCTTCTAAATGTCTTCACACAGGCAGATTTCCAGGCCTCTGCACCACCATCTTCATGCATCTGAAACTAGACTCCGGAGGTCTTATGAATGGAGTAACAGTATGGTGCCACTTTAGTGTGGCTGAGCTGGGGTATGGGACATGGCCAGGAAGGAAGGAGGTCTCTTGGTCTCTGTGGTAGAGTGTAACATCAAGTTGAGCTGACCCAGCATGGCGCTGGCTTTGGAGGGCCCACCTGAGGATTGTTGACAACAATGTAAGAAGGAGACTGGAGGTAAAGAGTGGAGGCTGTTGGTTCTGGAGAAGCCTGTCATGCTGGCTTTCCCGACATGAACTTGGCTGTTGGTATCTTTGGAGGTATTGCTGAGGACGGTTACAGTTCTTTGGGCAGGAGGTGCTGTGGTCCTGAATTTGACCATCGCTTCCTGGCTACAGTGAAGCTCCCTCAACCTGCTGGCACAGACCTTCATCCCACAGGCACAGATTTTCTAGCTTTCACCTCTGACCTTAAGGCCTTCCCAGCACAGATCCCTGAAACAGCCTCTCATGAGACGGGCTCTTGGCCTGCAGTGGAACTCATGGGAGGCATTGTCATGGGCTCTAGGTCTTCAGCTGGATTCATGCAGGACATTGCCATGAGATCTAGGCTTTCAGCTGGATTTTTTGAGTCTTTAATGTGTGGAAGGAATTCTTTGTACTTGACTCTTTGGGTGCTACTATAAAATAATCCCACAAGTTATGTGTCCTGTTTTAAATTGATTTCCTTGCAAACCCTAACTAGAACATCCTCTTTGTAGAGGACACATTAGTTTCCTTAAACTACAAGAGCCCCACTATATCCATGAATTCTGCCATCCCACAAAGCATGGACCTTGCTCGGAAAAAGTCCAGTTAAGATGTACCCGAGTGGTATCTTCTCATCTAGGCTTATGTTCATGGGAAACAACCCAGCATCTTTAGATGCAAGGGCCACACTATGACCACTTGTGTTCTAAGAGTTCTCATAAGCCCAATATTCTTCACTATTTTCTTGTTAATAGTTTCCAGTTAAATATAGAGATATTAGTAGCAGCCACTAGCCTTCTAATAATTCACCAGGAAATGTAGAGATTTGACCTTAGACCTTGAGACTTCCCATCACCATGGAAACTGATTGCAACTGCGTGGAAATAACACCAGCTGTTGACCAGATCAATGTTTTCTGGAGGACACACTTCCTGGTCAGGGTACCCTGCCAGTCTTCACTGGCCTTGTTCTATAAAGGCCATAGTTGTATAAAACTTTCTCTGGGATCTTCAGAGAAAGATCACCCCCCTACTGGTGAAAGAGGAAGAATAAGAGAGTAAGGTTGTAACTTGCAGTCTAGCCATTAGGAGCTGCAGAAAGCTGGGAAGGTCTTGTGCATCTGTACCTGTTTCCTTGGTGAAGACAAGAATGAAAACTGCAGTGTATGGCCTGCATTGTCACTTAATCGGAAGAGATCAGACACAGGAGAGTGACTTATGAATTATAAAGCCTATACAAATATCAATTACTATTACAGTCCTTGACTTCCCAACAGTCCCCAGGGGCTGGAATAAGAGCCAGCAACTTACAAAATAATGATTAACAATTATGCAGTACTTACCACTTGGAGGAATAATACTTCATATGAAGTATTTAATTTCATTCTCCCATCAATGCCCAGAGAATAGATATGGCTGGGATCTCCACTTCCAGGTGAGCACTGGAGGATTAGAAATACTGCTTAGTCAGGGAGGAGTTCAAAGTTGCCTGTCATAAACATAAACACCCTTGTTGGAGAGAGCCCACATTTCTGCCACGGCTGTGTCCTCACACTAACAGTCCCTAAAGAACCTATGCCAGGACCTTCCATGGAGCTCAGCATGACCACACACTTCTCCGTGTTCTCATTTACCTCCTGTGCTCCGTGGATCCATTCCCTATCCAGTGTAGAGGCAAATCTATGTCTCCAGGGTCACACTAAGAAGAATCTTCCTCCAGAGTCTAGAAATACAGGCCTGTTCCCAGTGTCTGAAGGGATCTCTCTGGTCAGGCAGCTCTCTGGTATCTCCTGCTGCGAAGCAAAGCCACGTGCACACACACACCACCTCTAGACCGAGTTCCTGGTGTCTTGCCCTGGGCTGCCAGTAGGGGTGGTTTGGTGTTACCCTTCATGTGGTAGGTCTGAGGGACCTGGGCACTCAACTTAGCAACTGAAACAAACTACATTTCTATGTAGGGCGCTATCCTTCTTGTTGGCTTCTGCTAGCACATCCCTGTCCCCTAGTCCTTTCTGTGTGGTTTCTGGCAAGCCTCAGGAATCAGTTGTGGATGCTAAGTCAGATATTCGAGGCTTGGCCCTGATCTGTCTATACACCTCTCCATTTTGACAAGGCCCGCCCTTTCCCGACTCCAGAGTCTTGAACACCAGAAGTTGGGGTGAGGATTAGATCTCTACCCAGGGAGAAGGTCCCAGCTCTGGCTCCATCCATAGGTCCCAGAAACTCTCCACTGACCCAAAGACAACAGTCAAAGCAGCTACAAAGCCTACTTGGGGCAGGATATGCAGGGTGTGTGGTGTTTTTAAAACAAAGCCAGTCTGTCGCATCACACTGGCTCTAAATCAGGTGCACATTACTGGCAGGACCTCAGAGGAAGCATACTAGCTGGATTAATAATAACAATGCACTCATAATGCACTTTTCAATTTGAATTAATTTTTGTAGCTAATTCTAGCTACTGAATGTCTTCATTTAAAATATACATATACATGTATTTTGTTCAGTATTTTAATTAGGCCCAAAGGAATATACTTTCAAATTTGGGTACACTTCATTTGTTATATTAATGAAAAGGCACTTTAAATCAAGTTTCATGTTGATGTTTCATTATGTATGCTGCTTTCACACATCTCTAAAAGAGATTTATGTTACAGGTAGTAACCACAAATACTGGCAGCGGACATGCTGTTAATTTAAAATGGAAACTTTTCTTTTGAGATGCAGTGGAAAGAAAAAGGTAGAAGAGAACTTCCTCAGGACCTGGCTGTGCTCTGCCTAGGCTCGAAGAACAGGGGAAGAAGCAGACACTCATGCTGAGGACTTGAGCCACCGCCATTGACTCCAAGACCCTAAGGCCTCCATGACTAAGAAGGAAGGGACTTCGGATGGTTACCTTTGGGCTCCTAGTCTACCACGGGAGGGCGTGGCTACGGGCCTCTATGTCAAGCCTACGGTCTGCACATGCTCACAACTGCCGGCCCGCCGCACACCTGGTTCCTGGGGTTTTCTAGATGCCTCCCTGTGCTTGGGAGTAGGTGCTGGCCTTGCTGGGATGTTTCTGGTGGCCCTGGTGCTGTGCCATGCCACTGAGGCCTACCAGTGCCCACACGGTAGAGGTACTATATGCATTCCCTGAGTGGAGGGGGAAACTGAAGGTCCCGCAGCTGAGAGGCCAGGCCCGCCACGGGAGCTGGTGCAGCTGCAGGCCGCTGGCCAGCCCAGAAGTGAGACGGGTTTGCCAGGCCAACCTGGGCTCAGGAGCTCACAAGGAAGACACAAGAAAGAGGGCTCCGCTCCACGCCGTCCACCTAGGCCTGCAGAGGGTCAGCTCCACTCGACAGGTGGCTGTACTAGCCGGTATTTCAGGGTTTGGGAGCTTTCCGTGGCCCTGAGGTTCTTGCACAGCAAACTGCAGGATGCAGAGCGAGTGGGCCTCCCCCTGATCTCTCCGTGCTCCTCAGAGCACTTTGACAGCTGCTGATGGCTTGGACAACTGAGGTATCCTGCAGGACCAGGATGTCTTTGTGTGTGTTATACCTACAGGAAGCCCACTTCTCAGAGAAGCCCAGTGCCATGCGCCAAGTCACATGTAAGACATGGGGGTGACAAGAGAGCGCCCCCAGGAAACGAGCAGGAAACTCCAGATCCCAAAGGCCCCAAGCAGTGTTGGTATTCTCCTGTGGTCCTGCTTTTGTGCTTTACAGCTTCTGTACCTTTTCTAGAGAGGTGTGCGGAATGAAGGGACTTACTCCCTTTTTTAACTTTTAATGATAGAAAATAGGTTTTTCAGATAGGTATTTCAGAACATGTTCTGCATCTTCATTTTTAAAAGGGAACTCTTTGTTTGTTTTTGTTTATGTTTTGTTTTGTATTAAAGATGGAACTCAGGATCTTTTTATCTTATTTTTATTTATTTTTGGTATTTAGTACCGGGTCTACAGTGTCTATAGGGTCCCAGATTGGTCTCGTAGTGATTCTCCTATTTTCGGCCTCCCAAGTGCTGGGATTACAGGCATGCGCCACCATGCCCCTTTTCAATTCCAGTCTTAGCGCAGTCAGTGGGCGGGGCCAGGACGGCAGACCAGGATGAAACCAGCTGCTGCGCTCTGCCTAAGCAGACTCTTCAGTCCACTGAGCTATCTGGAACTCAGGATCTTTAAACTGAGTGGTATCAGTTCATATATATATATATATATATATATATATATATATATATATATATTTTTTTTTTTTTTTTTTTTTTTTTTTTTTTTTTTTTTTTTTTTTTTTTTCCTTGAGACAGGATCTTGCCAAATTGCCCAAGTGGGATTTGAATTTACGAACTCTCTTCCCCAGGTTAGCAGAGTGCTGAAATGCCACACTGTGGTGCTGTCCCTGGCTGGCAACTTTCAAATGTTGGCAGAAAGTGTGTGCTTGGCTAGATGATATTCAGCACAGTGCGTGCAGAAACTACCTCCATATGGAAAGATAACCCAAGTTAATATATGATAGTTTAGTTGGGTTTGGTGGTGTTACCCCACCCTGTAATCCCAGCACTCTGAGGGGCAGAGGAAAGAGGAATAAAAATTGAAGCCTAACCTGGACAACTTAGCAATATCCAGTCCCCCCCTCCCCAAAAGACAGAAAATATGGCTCAGTATGAAGGCCCCGGGTTCATGTTCCAGTGCTGTGCAGGGACACACACACACACACACACACACACACACACACTGTTTAGTATTCTGAAGAAGCACTGCACAAAATGTGTGGAATTCATATTTTCTCAGCTAAAATTATAAGGAATGATAATTACTAAAGTGAATGTTTGAAGCTAAAATGTATTACTGTAGAAGACACACTACATTAGTCACCCTCAAAATACTGCCTCCTCTGCCTGCGTCTTCAAACACACTGACCTTCCGATTCTTGCTACTTTCTGGAAGCATTTCTGGAAGTCCTCTTCATGAGTGTTTTTACAAAGTGTGATCAAAAATATTGTGAATGGAGGTGCTGCATGCCATCTACCAAAAAGGTGGTTTGTACAAACATCAGAGCACCCACATCTTCCTTGTTTACCAAATCATGTTTTGTGCAATTTCTGACTCTTCCCCAAAGTCAAAATGGCCTTGAAAAAATGAACATTTTGAATTGATTGAGCACATCAAAGCAGTCATGGTAGCGCAACAAAAGACACTATAAAAGAAAGACTTCTAGAACTGATTCAGAAAGTAACAAGAATGATGAGATAAGCTTGTTTGAATTGTCGAGTATTTTGAGGGAGATTAATGGCAGTGTGTCTTTTTCTGTAATAAATTTTTAAAATTTAAATGCACTCGATTTTTTTATCACAGTTCATATGAAATTAATAATAATGCATGACTGCTACGATGTCTTGAAGCACCTACCTGTGGTCAAGTCAGGCCCGTCATCAATCCACGTGTGCACACAATGGCCCTGACCACTCTGGCCACACTGCCTGTTCGGCTGCCTCAGGGCCTATGCATGTGCTGTCTGTGTCTGGCTTGCTCTCCTCCGTGCAGTGTATATGTAGCTTCAGGCCTGAGCTGTAGGACTCCAGGAAGCCTCCTTCACTGTCCAATTGGCCTCCTAGGATGCTCTCAAATAGGATTTTTTCCTGCCTATAACCTACTAGAATGTTGGAATTATGTTTTTTTTTTTCTTTCTCTCCTCCTTTGAGTTGTGAGGCAAAATATAGGAGGCCTAGTTAATATGAATTGCAGGTAAAGAATGAATGTACTATTTGCACTTTAAAAAACACACTGCATGTCTGAAGTGCAAACATAACTGGGCACCTCATATAACTGTTTGCTAAATGAGATGGTCCTATTCCACGTTAGCCCAAACAATAAGTGAAGAAGGGAATTGTCTAGTCCCGTGGGGAAGTCCCAGGCCAGTGCAGTGGCACTCAGTGTCATTTACTGAACATACCTGTTACACATCCTCGCTTGTCTGAGCTGACATCACAGCCCATGCCCCTTCCAGTTGCCACACAGAGCAGGGTTGTCACCAGCAGGCCACTGTATCTCACTACTCTCAACAGTATGTCAGCATCCTGGTCATCGTGTTCTCCATCATCAAAAGATGTCCAGAACAGGTCAGCAAAGCTTCAAGTAAGCCATTGGGGAGATCCTTAGAAACAAAAAAACAAGAGAATAGAAAGGCAAACTGAAGAGAGGGAGGCCGACCTCAGTGCGTGGGGATGACTTGGGGCAGAGAAGGCTGTGAGACACAGATGCACAGGCAGGGAGGTGATAAGTCCCAGCAAAGAGGCAGCGGCGTGACCTCACAGGAAGCCACATCCATTAGAGGGACTCGTTGCCATGGAGACAGACAAATGGGCCAGGCGGCCAGGGAGGTAGGAACAAAGAGACTGTGGAGAGGACACTCAGGGGAGCCCAGATGTGCTTGGCACAGAAGGTGGCTGAGTGGAAACAGGCCAGACGTGTGACGTGCCTGACAGGCAGGAGGCTGGGCTGCACTTGCAAGAGATGGGAAGCATTCAGGAAAGTTCCAGGAAGACACCCAGTGGACTTGACATAGACCCGCAAGAGTTGGCATCTCCCATGATACACATCCATCCCTCAAGGAATGAATGCATCCTCTCCACCATTCAGGGACCCCAGGGATATCCTAGCCCCTACTGGCTAGAATGTCCAGGTCCCCAGCCCCAGGCCCCCAGCAATAGAGAGGCTATAATGGATGTGTCTTCCTATGAGGTCATACACTGTCCTTTTACTGAGACTTGTCACCCCCAGTCTGCTCTGCCCCAGTTCACAGCCTTCATTTCCCAAATAATCAACGTACACCAACGGTCTGACGACAGAGCCAGGCAGGGGCTCTGCAGACCTGTGAGGCAGGAATCCCCTCCAAAAAGCAGGAACCATGACTTAGCCTCAGTGCTTGAGTTCTGAGACTGTGAGATTCACCTCTGCATAGCCACTCCCAGCTCTAAGGAGGAGCTCCATTGCCCATAGGCTCTGAAATTCCACAACTGGCTTTTGGTACCCAGAGTGGGGATTTTGTCTGCCACTACTGAGCCTGACTTCAGGACTCCTGACTTCCTGTCTCAGAGAGGCCTGGAATGACACAGCACAGTTAGAGTATAGGACAAACAACCACCTGCAGGACTGTGTGGCTTCTCCTCACTTGAGTCTTCCCAACCCAACCACAGCCCAGGGAGCCTCAACTCCAACTGTCACAATGAAGTGGCTATTCTCTTGTCTTGAGAAAATACTGGCTCAGGAGTCAGCATGGGATGGCCAGGCCTGGGAGCTGGAGTACAGATGCACGACAGGGTGCTGTGTCAGGGTTGGTAAGTGTTCAGTTCCTAGATTATTTTCTGTCGGCCCTAGAAGCTTAGAGATATGCATTGGAAAGAACAGTCCTGTGAATTCCGACCCTTGAGCCCCCAGATGTCTTTGTTTTAAGAGTTGGTGTCTCTAGGGCAGCTCAGACTCATGGTGACACTCCTATCTCAGCTTCTTTAGAGCTGGGATTGTAGATATGCAGTACTGAGGATTGAACCTGAGTCCTTACTCTTGCCAGGCGGGCACTTAGACCACTGAGCTATCTCTCCAGCTCAGTAGGAGAAAACTGTGCAGAAGCCCCATTTAAGTCTTGGAATCTAGATTCTGTGTTCCAGCTTTCTTTTTTTTTTTTTTTTTTTTTTTTGTCTTTTTGAGACAGGGTCTCATTATGCAGTTCAGGCTGGCCTTAAGCTCACTTTGTAGCTCAGACTGGTCTCGAACTCACAACAATCCTCCTGCCTCAGCCTCCCAAGTGCTAGGATTACAGGCCTGCGCCACCACGCCCGGCTTTGTGTTCCAGCTTTCTAGAGCTGACCAGTCTGGGCAGGACTTGGAGAGTGAAGTGAAAACACAACCACAGCAGCTTGAAGCTTTCCAAGCTTGGTGTGGCCACTTAGTGACTTGTCTCAAGATAAGAAAGTAACAGCTGGGGAGCGCAGGTCAGTATAAAGGCCCTGGGCTCAATCCTCAGTACTGCAGAATAAAAATAAAATAACTAAATAAAAATTGATTCCTTCACTTTCTGATGGTGTATCTGTAAATACTCTGAAGGACAGGGTTCCAGGGCCTCTATGAGTGTGTATGCTTGTGTGCATAGGAGAGGGTGTCCGTTTCTTCTGGGGTCTACTTTTCTCCTTTTTATAATTCTTCTATGTCACTAACTGTACACCTAAGCCCATTGTTTGACTGTGTTATCATTTCCTCAGCCAATAAGTGGGAGGAGGTTGGGCCCATCATGCACTTCTACAGCTAGTAGAGCTGCCCTGCCTGGCCCTTGCCCAGCCTGGGGGACTTTTGGGGATCGGACACCTAAGGCCCTGGGTCGTGCTGGCTCCCACTCAGACCTGCGAATCTCATGGCAGACCCACTTGATTATTTAAGTGTGAAACTCGATCGAGTTACCAGTTCTCCCTATGCTGGTGGTTGAGAAAGCTGAGTCAGCTGTAGGTCAGGAGAGCATTCAACAGAGAACACATCAGACTCAAGCTTTTTGAAATGACTTTAAGAGTAAAGAGGTCATCTGGTCTAGTTTTTCATGTTGCAGATAAAGAGGCCGAGGTCTGAAACACAAAACTGAAGGTCATAGAGAAGAAAGAAAAGAGGAAAGTAACAGTTTTTGTGAATATAACTCAATTAGGATCAATTTTATAAAAGACTTAGATTCCAGTAGAAAAATCAACAAAGGATGGAGATAGAAAATTTCCAAAATACAGAGAGATTAAAAAATAACAAAAAGTTCACAGCTTATGGCAAAGAAATGAGAACAAAAATCTATTTTTATGCATTTCATTTTGAGGAAGATGTTACTGCTAGAAGTGTTAAGGAGTGGGATTCTTGCTTATGCTTCTATTGGGATTTTTTTTTTTATGTATTTAGTACAGGGTCTCACTACGCAGCTTGTACTGGTAGTGATCCTCCTGTTTTCAGCCTCCCAGCACTGGGATTACAGGTGTGCCCCAGCATGCCTCGTCTTTGTGGCCAGCTCAGCGCACTCGGGGCAGGGCTGGTGCAGCAAGCTTTTCCAGGCTATCAGGATTTTTAATCACATGATTTTCCCAAAACTGTACTTTGTGGCTGGGGCTATAGCTCAGTGATACAGTGCTTGCCTGGCACGCATAGCTCTGTCTCCAGTATGTCAAAAACCACAACAAGAACAACAGCAACAAAAGAGTATAACTTGGGCATAGGTCCAAATATATTTTAAGACCACTATACTTGATACATTGTTTTTTACTTTTAGGAATTTATCTTAATGAATTAATTATAAATATGCACAAAGATTTATCTTCCAGGATATTCACTGTAGCTTTTTTTTTTTATGATGGTGAAAATGTGGAAAAGACATAAACGTCCAACAAATGGGGATCTGAGAAATAAATGGAGCCCTAGGTAGTCACTATGGCTCAAATTTTAGAAAAATTAATGACACGAAGACATCCGTGATGTAAATTTTGAAGCTGACCTATAAAATTGGATACTGTATAAAAGTAGACAATCCTGCATGAGAAAAGTATAGGGAGTTCCTATTTTCAATGTTTATTTTTATGCGGCTATGCTTTTTAAAAGTCCTAGAGTGGACACTTTTCCTCCCTCCCTCCTTTTTTCTCTTCCCTCTTTCTTGTTTTCTCTCTCCCTTCTTCCCTCCTTCCTTCCTTCTTTCACTCTCCCCTTTTTCCTTCCCCTAGGGATATAACCCAAGGCCTTATATATGCCAAGTACACCACTTTCCACTGAGCTAATTCTCCAGCTCCTGGACATATTTGGAATCTCTTAGTTTAAAAAGAAAACAAAGGGCTGGGAGGTGGCTCAGTTGAATAAGCACTTGCCTGGCAAGTGCAAGGACCTGAGTTCAATCCCTGGTTCCGCCAAAATGAAAAAAAAAAAAATAAATAAATAAAAAAGAAAACAAGTCAGTGGGTCTGAGAGTTCACCCTGCCAGTGGGTCCTCTGTAAGACTAAGTATCCCAGGCCACGGGCAGCCTGTAGGCCACTAGTCCATCCTTCTTCAGGTCCCACGCAGGTAATCACAGTGGACTTGGGCACATTACATAGCTTGGGTGCCTTCTTCCTCTGCTGTGTCGCAAGATTCCTTTGTTCCTAGGGCTGTGGGCTTTGATTTTCCAGTATCCAAGAGGATCAAGATGTTGGCTCTGCTGGCTTTCTGTAGCCTGAAGGTAGTTTCGCTTGCTGCTGCACATACAGTTTATGGTCCTGTCCTGACTGCAGCTGGGCAGCTTGCCACCTGTAGAGCAAAGCAAGAGCAGGAGCACCAAATGAGGACCAAGGAGGGCAAGAGGGCATCCAGTTCAGCATGAACTGGTCTAAGCACACAAATGGGGGAAGACGGCAAAAGGGGAGAGCCCTATGTCGCATGCTTCCAGTTAGACATACCAAAGACACCAGAGCTGGGGACACCCATGTGCTACAGTCTGGATCTGGAATGTTATCTTACTTTCTGATCTCTGGGATACAATTCCGGAAAACTATAACTTAAAGGAGAAGAGCTTTATCTATTATTTAGTTATAGTTCATAGTTGGCTGGCTCCAGGGCAGCGTAACACATCTGAGGAGCATGGAAGAAGAGAGCTGCTGTCACCATGGCAGCCTAAAAGCAGAGTAAAGAAAGGCACTAAGCAGAAAGATACACCTTTCTGGGTCATGCCTCTGGTGGCCAGTGCTTTCTGACAAGGCCACACAACTTGTAACACTTTTCAAATGCCCCACTCTTGAATGCAAGGAGCTTTATGAGGACATCTAGATATAACTATAACATTGTGCCCCTGGTCCCTGGGCCCCAAAAGGCCCATGAACATCTTTTTTAAGCAAAATGTATTTAGTTCATCTCTAAGTTGTCCAAGCCCTAACAGTTTTAGCATGGCCATGAAGTCCAAGTCCAAATTCTTATCTAAGACTCATAGCAAACACCTGGCTGTGAGTCTCTGTAAAAATCAAAAAGCAAGTTTAACACTGCTGATATGAATGACATGCATTTGGATGAGGCAAATGTGTATGCCAGCTCCAGCAGTAGCCAGGCCCTTTTGTATCATGCCATTCTAAAAGGAGAGGATAGGGAGATAGAAGCCAATGAGACCAAAGAAAAACTGAAATCCAGGAGGGTAAACATGAAAATCCTGTCGCTGCAGCACCTGGGGAAAGTTGTAATGAGGTATAAACTCCAAACTCCTACAGGCTTGAGTGGTTCTGCCCCTACAGCATTGCTGAAGTCTATAAGTCTATGGATGCTCTTTTGGGCTACTTTTGTTCATTCCTTGAGGTTTTCCTTTTCATGTTCCTGGCTTTTCCAACTTCCTAACGTTTTCACTGCACTTTTCAGTTCATTCCACAGCTTCATGTACTGCTTGCTCTCTTGGGGTCATACTGTCTGGTCTACCAAGTCTTCCTTTGAAATCTGGATAGACTCTTGCCTAGCCTTTTGCATTCTTCATGCCTGTAGAGCCAGAGCCATTTGGATGAGGCAGATGTGTACTGCCAGCTCCAGCAGTAGCCAGGCCCTTTTGTATCATGCCTGCAGAAGCCTCTGAATGCCTGGATGGCTGATCATTGTGACCTGAATCTCAGGAAAACAATTTTCTGGGCAGCCCTTCTCAAGCAGTGTGCCCTGGGGCTCTCAAAGCAAAGCCTATCAGTTTTGCAGTTTTGAGCCTGGAAAGGGTGAGGCCTTGCTGGTTTCTGTGTTTCCCTCCAGCCATGTTTTTTATTGTCCTAATATAAAGTACTTGTCCTTCTTTTTCATGCTAATCTTTTCTGCAACCAGGCTCTCTTTTGCTTCATCTTTTCAGGCACTCTGTTTCTGGCAAAACTAAAAACGTTTTAAATGGCCTTGTTGTTCTTGTTTTAAGTAGAACAAAGCCCCCAACAGTATACATACAACAGCCCCAATATTGGGCTGACTTGAATTCCTCCACCAGATAAATTAGCCTATTTCCCTTAATCTTGGTATTCACAAAGTCTTATAGCGCAGGCAAAACATAGACAAATTTTCTGCCAGAGCATAGCACACATGGTCTAGAGTCCAGTTGCCAAAAGACTCCTTGTTTCCAACTGTAAACCTCTTGACCCTAAGTTTTACTATCTGCATTTTTATCAACACTCTGGAGTTTTCAGCCCTGATCTGAATCTCACAGCTAGTTTACAACACCCTAGGGATTTTCTAGTAGGTGTCTCCAACCCTTTCCATAATCAAGTAATGGTCAGAGCAATGACACGCTACGTTGGCACTCAAATCTTGGTACTTTGTCACAGGAACACAACACTCAACACTCACAATTCAAAGGATCAGAGGTTTATTTAGGCTGGCAGTTACCTTCCGTAGTTGGCCAGCTACAAGGCAGGATGGCAAGGCAGGATGGCGTGGAGAGGGGAATACTGCTTTCAACAGGATAGCCAAGAAGCAGAGAGTGAAGGGAGGAACTGAGGGAAAAGATACACCATTCCAGGCCATGCTTCAAATGATTCACCTTTCCATGTAGGCCCTATCCTCTAACATTTAGCTATGAACGCCTCAGTGGACTCATGCACAGGTAAGCATGATCACCTTCCAAAGCCCAACCCTGAGTGCTTGGGAGCAGAGCTAGATAAGAACCCTAACAAATATTACCCAAACACTTGTGTATTGGACGGTTGGTTCCCAGGACAACTGGAAGTGGTGGGAACTTTAAAAGATGAAGTCTGAGAGAGGAAATTATATCAGTAAGGGCTGACCATGCAGGGCACATTGACATACTTCATTTTTCTGATTTCCAACTGGTTATGAGGTAAGCCAATTTCTCTGACAGTTGTTCCTGTTGGGATGTTCTGTTTTATCACAGAACAGGAGCAATAGGACCGTTAGATCCTGGACAGAAACCTGAAAAACTGTGAGCCAAAATAAGTCGCTCCTCCTTTTAAGTTGATTATCTCAGGTATTTGTTATAGTAATGGAAAGCTGACTAAACACAAAGCAACCAGGAAAACTGGCCACCACTCTCCCGGATGGGTCACAGTAACTGAAGAAGGTCCCACTAGACAGTGGAGACAGATGCTTCTTTATCTTTCCCTACACAGTCAAAGTGAGGCACATGCAACAGTCTTACCCTTGGCCAAGGCTGTCATTCCTCTTCACTCTTGTGGATTCCACCTCTAAAAGATACATAAAGATCACCCTGAAGAAAATTAGAGAATGAAATTCAGGGATGAGGCTAGTGGACATGAATGGTCAATCTGATAATATAATATGAACTGTCTAGTTCTCCATTCATCTAAATCATAATAAAGACAAACAGAAATAAATACATCCAGCCTGTTAGAAGTACAGTCTCAGCCTGCATGGTAGTACACGCTTAGACTGAGAATGTAGCAAAGTTTCCATACCCGGACCACCACCCCAAAAAAGCATATTTTCAAAGGAAAATCCATGGAAACCATTCATCTGGGACAAAACTCTGACACTTGGCATATTAAGTGAGTAGCTATTCCTGACCAGGTCCCCTTCCAGCTCTGAAGAACCCACAGTGAACAAATAGACTCAAGTCTTGCCCCCATGGAGCTCCGGAGGAGGCTGTCAATGCTGGGATTGGGCATGGTGGTGTGGATGAAGGGATGAGTGTTGTCAGAGAGAGAAAGCCCAGAGAGAGATGCTGGCAGCCTCTGCCGGGCTCAGGCCCATGGCTGGTGAAGGTCCCAGAACGGATAGGTCTCAGGCAGAGGGAGTAGCTCTGGCCATTCCTGGAAGCCACTGCTTAATTGGCTTCTGTCCATTTTTAGTGGTGTCCATTTTAAGCTATCTAATGGCTCTATTCCTAAGAAAGTTCTAGCAGAAGGACCTTGATTGCCCTCTGGAAGGCTAATTAGTCACAGAATCAGTGGGTCTGTGGGGCCTGTGGGACAGGGGAGCCATCAGCTGGTACAAATAGTGGGGACAGCATGGGGCTGCGTTCTAATAGCTTTTTGAAGGTTGCTCTGTGTTTGACTGGCAAATGCCATATGTTCCTAGTGCTCAGGCATTAGGGCTCTTTCCTGCTCCCCTCTAAGTGGTTCCTCTTTGCTTTGATTTCATGCAAGTGATTTTATCATTCCCTGTTCCTTAAATGAGGAAATGCTGAGTCCTGACATCTCTTCACACCAGGTTGAATGGTCTGAGTTGTTGCCTCTAAGCTCTAATGAGTTCTGCCCCGTCCTCCGCTTGTTCCACTGCAGCCACTGTGCAACCTGCTGTTGCCACTCACTTTTTACCGTCTTCCTCATGGCTATCCTGGTGCTAGGGACACCCTGAATCCAGGAATGGAAGGACCCCGAACTGCTGTAATTAAGGCTTCAGAGGCCCAAGGACTCACAGGACCTGGTACTAGAGGGTGTCTCCTAGGCCTTCAGCTGCAATGCAGTGCACATGGGCCCTGCAGGCTCTGGGACAGTACCAGGGCTACCTGAACTTTGCCAAACAGCAGCCTGCTTCCTGGGAAGCATGGCTTTGAAGGGCTTCCTCATGCCCAGCCTACGTCCTTGCCTTGGATATTGTAGTCTTTCCTTCCCTGACCCTCCCAGCTGAAGCAGCACAGAACCCAGCTGTGGTCTCAGCATCCCCTCTGTGACACACAGCCATCATTAACTCATGCACCCCTCCCTTTTCTTCTTTTGCTCCCAGCTAGCCTGTCCTCTAGATAATTCCAGAAACTTCTAATTATTTTTATCAATCTTCTCTCTGAGAGGTGCATCCAAGATACCTAGATCTTATTTTCTCACTTGCCTCTCCCAGCTGGAAAGGTTTGACCATGAGGATAAAGTTGTTTCTGAAGGGTAATTTGAGGTGCAGGAGAAATTAGTTCCATGAGTGGCATCACAGAATAGGTTGCAATGACAAGTGAGGGCTTGAACTTGTACGCAGGAATATACAACACTCCTAGCAGGAGATGCGGCAGTAGAGCTTAGATGACGTGAAGCCGAGGAAAAGGGACTTCACTCATAGCTTGGTTCAAACCACACCTCAAAAACAGCTGAAGTACAGTTATGTGGAATTGCAGTAACCAATGGGCAGTAAAGGAAGAAAGCTGGCTACCTGGCTGGACTTTACTTACAGAGCTGCAAGCCTGCAGGACCAGCAAATAAGCTGATGGCTCAGTGTGAACCCCAACACATGCCTTGGGAGAGGGCTTCCTAAAGGGTCTTGGGGCCTATAGAAAGCCCTTCTGGGCCTTGTGCAGTCCAGAAAAATCTACATTTTCAATCTCATGGAGAAGTTTTTGGAATTTTAGTAAGTTAATTCCATTCTACAACTTCCAGAGCAATGCATGGAAAATAAAGCCATGAAGGCATATTTGCAGTAGTGGAGCCTAAGTCCAGTTGGAACAATGACTAACCGGAACAAAGGGTTGAACCCAAGTTTTATTAATTCGTGAGGAGGGCAGTGGCTTGGGGATGGTGACCATGGCAGGAAGTACATAAGTACGATGAGCTGGGCTAGAGAGGAGGCCTGAAATCACCGCTGCAGTGTGCAGAGGGAGAAGTGCACAAAGAGCAATCTGAACACCTCAGGTAGGGATGTTGCTAGTGCTTTCGGGCTGGCACTTGAGTGCTGATGTGTAATCCATGCCCTGAGAAGTCATAGCCTCCTTTCTCAGGCTCATTCTCAGCCCACAGTGTGGCTTCACCCAGCCTAGCTCACACCTGTTACCCAGGAGCTGTAGGGGGGACATCATTGTCCTGTCTCAGTGCTCAAAGACCATTCACCAGCACCTCCACTAGGCCCATTTGCATTGCTTAAAGCAAGTTGAAGGGATAAGGAAAAGTCCCAGCCAGTCAGGAAGGATCAAACGCTTTTCTTTCAGGGAGCACTGTCCAGGTGGCCCCTGACACTGCAAGTGAGGCAGGAGGGTTCCAGTAGGGAATAATTCGATTTTCTTTTTAGGAATGAATAGCTACTATTTAAAGTTGCCAATAGATTGTTCTAGAAGTAGAGATAATGAATGAATTTGGAGTAGGGCCCTTGTACCGGGGAGGATACATGGGTGGCCTCTCTCTTGGGGAGTCAAACAAGCAGGTGTCCTTGCTTCTGGGATATGTTGTCCAATGGTCCCAGTCTGCCTGGGACCCAGGGGTTCCAATAATGTGGGATTTTTCATGCTGTTACCAAGGAAGTCCATGGCAAGCAAGGACTAGCTGGCCACCTACTTGGAGCTCAGTGTATCCAGAGCTCTAGTCCCTGTTGCCAAAGCTACAACTTCAAACAGCATGGAGCCAGGAGCATGAGACCACCAGGCAGAGTGGCCAAAGGCCTCCTGAGACGGGATGGGCACCCTGAATGGCCCCTTATATTCTTTCAGCACCTTGTAGGGGCTGAGATCACTGGTGAAAGAAGATCTTGGAGACCTTCTGAGAATGGGATGCTGGGGGAGGGAGATTGAGGGCAGAGGTCCTCAGCTGGCTGGGGGTCTGGGTGCTGAGGCATCTCACCTCAGGCAGAAGGCCAGGCCTCTGTGTGTGTGGAGCAGAGAGAGAGCTCATGTGTGTGTGTGTGTGTGTGAGAGAGAGAGAGAGAGAGAGAGAGAGAGAGAGAGAGAGAGATGGTGAGAAGCACTGTGTGTGTGTGATATGAGAGGCATCATATGTGTGTGATGGTGACAAGTTCTGTGAGTGTGTGTGTGTGTGTGAGACGGTGAGAAGTATTGTAAGTATGAGTATGTGTGTGGTGAGAGGCACTGTGAGTGTGATTGTGTGTGCTGCACAGGAAGGTAAACATGGAATGGTTGAGGACAGGGAACCTGGCCTGAAGCTCGAGGGTAAGTGGCGTCCTCTGTCCCAAGTGCAGGCACAACGCCCCACTTGAGCCAGCTCCTTCACACTAACAGAGAGGTCTGGGAAGAGAGATTTTCATTCAATGTAAATATAGACTATTTTTGTTTAACCACAGAGTCCTGCTCCTGTGGCTAGGTTGTTAACTGAGCTGGCTGCCAAATGGACTGTATGCAGTATGTACATCACAATATTCAGAAAAAAGCAATGGTCCAAGGAAACTTCAACTCCATAACTTTGCTTTTATTTGCATAACTTACATGCAGTACTGTCACATATAGTAGAACATAAAACTACATACTGTACTGTGTAGTACAATCAGCAAAAATTACAGTTCTGTAAAAACAAGGTGCTCTGTGCAGAGAAAGCCATGGAGGCTATATAGACAAGGTGTACAGAACTGTACCCCCCCCTCAAAAAAAAAAAAGCCACGTGTAACCTCAGCACTTGGGAAGTTGAGGCAGGAGAATCCCATGACTTGAGGCCAGCTTGGGCTACATAAGCAAGACTCTTCATAAGTCCAAATAGTCAGTGAACAGGCCAGCCATTAAATGAGGGACATCTTGGGCCAGGGATAAGCACTTCCCTGGCAAGCACAAGGGCCTGAGTTCAATCCCTGGTTCTGCCAAAAAGTAAAAATAAAAAAATAAATGAGGGACATCTAAGTATAATGGACACTCACATTGTACCTGTGCCAATGTCTTGGTTTCAACACTGCACTGCTGTTACCCAAGACTCAGACTTAGGACAACAGGAAAAGGGCACATGGGCCTTTCTGGTATTTGTGTATTTTACCTCTTATAGACCTCTAATCATTATTATCTCTAAAAAACTATTTTTATTTATTTATTTGATACAGGGCTCATTATAGACTTTGAACTCATAGTGATCTTCCTGTCTCAGCATTCCCCACACTGGGATTACAGGCATGCACCACCACATGCCCAGAGCTCCGGGGCCAGCACGGCATGCAGTACCTGGGATTGAACCTAGGTCCTTGCACTTTCCAAGCAGGCACTTAAGACCACCAAGCTATCTCTCTAGCCCATAGACCTTTAATTATTTTATTTATTTATTTGGTACACTATGCAGCTCAGACTCACTATGCAGCTCAGACTCATAGTGATCCTCCTGCCTCAGCCTCCCCAGGGCTGGGATTACAGGCATGTGCCACCACGCCCAATTTTGGTGGCCAGCTCAGATCCCTGGGGCCTCTGGTGCTTGTGGTACTAGGGACCAAACCCAGGTCCTTGTGCTTACCAGGCAGGTGCTTAGACCATTGAGCTATCTCCCCAGCACCTTCTAACTATTATTTTTTTTTTGTATTTTTGGTGGAACCAGAGACTGACCTCAGACCCTTGCGCTTGCCAGGGAAGTGCTTATTCTACTGAGCCATCTCCCCAGCCTTTCCTCTAATTATTTTAAAAGAAAGTGTTTTTAAAAAGATATTGAATAAATCTTTTCACAGTAAGAACCTGGCCAAGTCCTAGGTCATGACAGAAAATGCCAACAAAGTTTTCAAAAGAGTTTGATTATTAAGTTCATCACAGCTGGAGGTTGGAGCTGTCTCTTGTCCAGAAGCTGTCCAGGGGCAGCGTGGGACCCACAGAAGGGACCTAGTATGTCTCACCCCTGGCACCATTGGATTTGAGGACAGTATAATTAGAAAAGTGGGGCAATTCTACAGGGGCCTTGGAGGAGGGGGTTATATCAGTCAGGGAAGGGTGTCACAAGCTGTGGTCTACATGTTTGCCAGTATCAGTATAGAACAAGCCAGAGCTGACCTCCTCTCCTCTCCCCACATCCCAAGGCTCCGCCTCTTCCACGCCCCCTCATACCCTCCCTACCTCCAAGCCCTGCAAAGCTGCTCAGCACTTTTATGAATCACCCTTGTATTCCCTGGGGAAAAGTTCAACCCAAGCATAAAGCAGGCCAGGGCAGAGGTCAGTGGCCAAGATGACAGGATGGCTCTATGTGTGGGCCCTGGATGTCCCTAAGAGCAGAGAAGGCCTTGTTGCTGTGCTGTTTCTACAGTAGTGAGTTCATGACTCATAGGACTGCTACTGAAATAAAATTAAAATACAGGAAATGTAGTTTCTCCTTATTCCATTGTATGAGATCAAAATATTTTAATTTAATCTCCAACAAAATTCATCTTAAATCCAACAGATTAGGGAAAAAAATTAAACATATAAAAATATTCAGAAACCTTAAAATAAGGGGTTTGTGTCAAAAATTACAGCAAATGTTTTCTATGAAATTGATTTTCTCCAAGAAATAGGGAAAATGTTTATATTCTCAAAGAAACCTAGAAGAAATTTGAAATTTTTTAATGCATTGTTTTAGCAGCAAAATATTAATTACTCATTGCCTTTTATAGCTCAATAGAAGCAGGAAAGAGCACAATGGATTTATAGAAAGCTGAACTAATTACTCAAGAAATTCTTGAAACATTCAGAAGAAAATGTAAGTGAAATTGTGAATAACAAGGAAGATAAGAAAGAGGAGGGAACATGGAGTATCTGCCTAGGACATTTAGTGATCAGGTGCTTGACAAGGAAATCACGTATTAGAGAAGCCATGACCAAAGAAATAAGAAAAGTGACCCAACTTGGAAACTGCAGTGCCATACAACTAAGTACCAATAATAAAAAAATGGTGAAAATTAAAACCTTCCAAACCAAAATAATTTCTGAGTTGAAGAGAAAAGAGGCTGCACCACTGGGCCTTTAAAAACTAGCATGGCCCTTCGAAGAAGTTTCCTGAGAAGGAACTGAATATTTGACTATGTTGTGAAGATTAACAAAAATGAAAGTTAATATTCCAGTGAAGAAAGGGGAAAATGAAGAACTAAATTAACTCGAGGGAAGTCGAAGGATAAAACTCAAGTGCTAAGGATGCAGCAGCGTGCAAAACGAGTTATCCCGGGCGCTGGCTTTCTGGAGGGGCCACAAGGCAGATGGCGCGCGCAGGCTGTGGGTGCTACACTTGGGCAGCAGAGGAGGAGCTACACGGGAGGCGCCAGCGAGTAGGGGTGGCCAGGGCGGCTCAGAAGGGAGAGTGGTAGGTTCCTTGGAGACATGCAGCATCTCCTTCCTGTGGCTTGCGTAGTAGTATCACAAAAGCAGAAGTTTGTTTTGTCCATGTCCCTGTGAGCTGGTGAGGCAAACCCCAGACTGCAAGGCCTCAGAAGAGAGCCATGATGCACAGTGGCCATGGTGCCCTCCCTGGACTGGCATGGAGGCTGGCAGGAGATAGGGTCAGGGGCATCTCGGGCCACATGCAGGACCTACCTCAGCCCTTTTGTAAACTGTGTGCAGGCTATTCAGGAGCTCCACGCTCTGGTGTGCTTGCGTGGGGGATGGAGGGGGCATCATGAACCTAGATACTACCTTGGAATGTTCTGGTATCTTGGAAAAGCTGATATTGAGGTGCTGTTGGCCCACAGAGGAGACTTCAAGAGAAACATAGAGCCAGCTGAAGGAGAAGGCTGCAGCTAGGGGGATACGCTGGCTTATGCCCTTGTTGATCTACTGGGGATTCCACTCTCAGTCAAGAGCCCAAATCAGTGTGGAGAATCCTCAAAAAGCTAGGATTAGAGGTCTTATTTAACCCAGCTACTTCCTTCCTAGGTATTTTTCCAAATCAACTGAAAACATCATGCCACAGGGATTTAAGTACACCCATGTTTATAGCAGCAATTTGTTATAACTAAATCTTGGAAACAACCCAAATGCCCATCAACTGAACAAAAAAGATGTGGTATTTTTATACAATGGAGCATTACTCAGCTATAAAGATAAACTCGAGGTTTTCATAGGTAAATGGATGCAACTAGAGATGATACTGGTAAGTGAAAAAATTCAGACCTGCATGTGCAAACACTGTATTGTCTTGCTAGTGTGAGACTGAGAAAGTAAATAAAATCTAAAAGGTACAATAGATACTAGAAAGGGAAAGAATCTGTTCAATGAGGAGAAACTGGGATGAGAAAAAAGTCAAGAGAGAGGAGGGCCAGCAAGATAGCTCAGCAGACTAAGCGCCTGCTTGGGCAAGCGGTGCAGTGCAGCCCCATCCCTGGGCCCACTGAGCCGGCCACTGAGGCTGCGTGAAGTGGCACACACCTGTAATCCCAGCCCTGGGGAAACTGAAAACTGGAGGAGCTAAGTGGCATAGTGAGACTCTGTACCAAATACATAAATTTAAAAAAAGGGAAAAATATATATTTATGTATATATGCAAGATAGCTTGGATGATTGTATTGCTGATTTTTGCTGGACTGAATATCTGACTATGAAATATTATATTTTGACTATGAAATATTCCTTTCTATTGAAAGGAATAGTTGATCTCTGTGGACAAAGCGTCTGCTTTGGCAAGTACAGGGACCAGGGTTTGATCCCTGGTCCTGCATGTTGTGCTGGCCTCGCCTCCCAGGTGCACTGAGCCAGAGGCCAAGCCCAGGAGCATGTGGTGGCACAGGCCTGTAATCCCAGCGCTGGGGAGGCTGAATACAGGAGGCTCACCATGAGTTCAATATGCATAGTGAGACTCAATACCAAATACACAAATAAAAAAATAAAAAAAACAAGAAAGGAACAGTTAATAGTTGCTTTCCTTCCATTTAATTTCTCATAACTTTAAAAACCCAACTTTGCATGTCATATCTGGTAATCTAAACAACTAATCTGAAGGTTAAATTATGTAATACAACAACCATTGTTGAATTCCTATTGTGTTCAATGAAAATCTGTATCATTCTGAACTTTTTTTTTTTTTTTACCATTTTGTAATCTCTTAAAAAAAAAAAGTCCAAAGCTCTGGGGACTGGCTAGTTGCCAGCCTGTGTGACACAGGCATGGGGGGCTGCTGGTCCAGATCCCTGAGTTCCACTGTGGATGCTCCAATTTCTAGGTTTATTCCACTAAGACAAACTCGACAATGCCTGCTTCCACCGCTAGGCATGGGCGCCAGGGTGTGGCAACCCAATCCTCTTCTACTAGCTAGCGTTCTTAGCTTTGGCCTCGAACCCACAACTAGCTCCCCAGACTTTGGGACTTAGTACAGCTACGACAGCCTCCTGTACAAAAAGTGCTGCTAAAGCACAACTTGAGGAAACTGCACTGAAAGTGCTGAATGTCACCTCCCTGATTCAGCAACTTCTGAAGAGCATGGCAGCATTACATTTTCATGCTTGAAGAGACCGCTGGTCACATGGGACCCCTGGAACTGCTAATGAGCTGTGAGCATTAGGAGTCCCCATGCCAGGCAATGGACCTCGAGGTAGTTTTTCTGTGGAGTAGCTCACAAGACAGTCCCTAGGCAAGTACTGAAGGTGGTCACAGAGTCCTCTCTCTACCACTGGAACTGCCCTCTCTGGCAGTCCCTGGTTGCTGAACTGAGGGCTGCTACAGTTGCTTCTGGAACTCTGTGCCCTGCCCCTGCCAAGAGCCACCTACCTCCCCTTGACTCCCGTGGGCTTTTTGCCTTCTGCCCTATCTCTCCTTCTTTTTCTTATTCTTCTTGGCTCCTGCTCCCCTTACCTTCTCCCTTTACTGTCCTCCATCTGAACAGGATCCCATGCCTCAGATCATCATATGCAGGATGCTGTCCCCTAACTACGCACATGACACCAGATCTCCCTTCCGGCCAGCTCTGAGGCAGGAATCTGATCCTTGTATCAAGCACCACTGACCAGCTCCTTAGGGAGCTCCACAGCAGCAAACCCACATCATCACCGCACCTGCTTCCTGCAATGCCATGACATATTCCTGCTGGCCCTTTTCTGCTTTCTAGGACCCTCAGGTCACCCTGGATCCACTGGGACAATTGGGAACAAAATATCTTCCTAAGCTCTATTAGCCCCTTTAATTTCTCTTGCTTCAGCTATGCAGCATATGCCACTGTGCTTCAGAGATCTGGACACCCCTGTGGGACAAGGCTCTGGACAGGATTCTGTCCCAAGCTTAGAGGTCTGGTCCCCAGGCTATATTCCTTAGATCTACCCTCTCTGTACTGGAAGTGCCTGTCAACTCACATGGGGATCTTTCTCTTTTGTTGCTAATGGCATTGACTTCTGAACCCCACCTCCCCAATACCCTTTGTCATCTTTTCTGAAGTACCCTTTGCATCAACTGTTAAGACCATGCCACTTCTTAGCCTAGGCCTTTCTATAGGGGGACCTAAGCTGTAGTTCCAGTGCTGGAACTGAACTCTTCTTAATGTCAGCTCGCAGGAAGAATCAAGGTACTGCTGCCTGCACCCACTCACCTCTCCAGTCACACCTTATGTATATCACTGCCAGGCTTCAAACACAAAGGGCAACTATAGGCTTTAGGTTCCAGGATGCCCAGCAGAACCTCTTCCCCAGGGAAGACAACTGGGATCCTGCACAGAAGAATCCCTGTCCAGGAGGCTTCCCAGGCTGCCCTCCAAGCAAGCTTGAGCTGTTCTGCATCCTCCTGTGGTGCCCTGTACACCCTTGCAAAGCCTGTGGGTGGGCTCTCACCTGATGCATGCACCTCCCCCACTAGGCAAGAGATGGTGTTCAGTATTTGTTTTGGGGAAAGTGTCATGGTTTATTATTATTACATCTAGACTTGTGTGCTTAGGCTTTGCCCACTGTTAATACTGAGTGAAAAATTGAGAGCCAAGCTGGAATCAGGGTTCTTTCTCTGGATCACAGGGGCACACAAAGAACTTGGCATCTATGGAGGTCATGGTCTCCCCACCCGCACTTGGAGTACCCTTGGCTAGCTGATGGGTAGGATCTCTCTGTCCTTGAGGCCAGGGTAGCACAGTGGATGGAGGAAGCTCATCAGCTGGCCAGAGTTGGGGAATGCACGCCTCTCTCAGCAGAGTGGAAGCCCTGTCACATGGGACAGTATAGGAGCCAAGCAGGGCCCCGCCAAAGCTTGGCTTCAGATATGCTTTAGAGAAAACAGAAAGCAAGACCTTTTATATCAAGCTCCATAGAGGAAGCCAGGCTAGGGGCTTGAGGAGAGTGTTCTCCAAACACTTAAGTCCAATTCCCCATGCAAGTATCACACTGCAAAAACAATTTGCAGGCGCTTAAAATTTCACCATTTAACGGCTACTAAAGACAGATTCTGGGTGGGTGGGGAGAGATGCCCATTTCTATCAGGATCTGATTGCTTAGAACTCTGAGCTCCAAACAAATACACCAAATTTAATTTGTGAAAAAGGCCCATCAAGATGAACTTTCACTAATTAACAAAACTTGATTTTTTTCCAGATGCATCCTCATCTCCTGTTACCACCATCAAATATTAAACGTGGGGAGAGGGGATTGCACATTAAAAGTTGGCTGAGAGAGGCCTTCACTATGAGCTCCCCTTTGGAAATAAAACTCATCTCAATAAATCATAGTGGCTCTTTGCTATCCTGAGTCTTGTCCCCTCAGTTTGTATGGCCAAGTGAAGTTCTGGCCATATGTTCACACCATTTGGGGAAAAACACATGGAACCAATGACATGAGCATTGCACTTATGTTATCATGTACTCACTCTAGGTGTGTAAAGTATACTGTGTCACCACAGCCCAGTGGAAACAATAGCCTGTTACATGGGACCAGCATTTTTGAAGCCATGACAAATACAAGCAACTCAGTGTCCTCCTCCTATGTCCTCTATCAATTCTTGCTCTCCAGCTGTCTTCTTTCAAGTCGCAATGGGTGGGTGAAAGTTGAACAAGAAAAATGCCATGAAACCAAGGCTTATAAGTGCTGTCCAACAGGGACATATCCTTAGGCATTTAATTAATAGAATATTCCAGTAACCCCAGGTCCATGGAACTTTCAGAACTTAGATAATCTGGGACCATGGTCATGCCAGTTCCTACCACATGGTTTCCCCTCCCTGGATTAGTACAGATTTCAACCTTAAAAGGTGGCTGAGATCTGGTTAATGTCAAACAGATTTCTCAGTTTCACTTGGGAAGACATATGGGGTCCAAGAACTTCTTGAAGAAATGTACACTGCAAATAATGGTTTTAATGTGTATTTTAGGCTCCAGGTCATGTGCCCTGGGAAGCTTGGTCCTCAGTGGTGGGCTAGTGCCCAGCAGAGATTTGGACTCATATTGTTCCCAGTTCATACAGACCACAGGCCCGAGAGGGAGGGGCAGCTGAAAGGGCTGCTGGACTGATGGGGGAACTGTGTTTTCTTTTCAACACAAAACACACAGTTGAAGCTTCAGAGGGTTATGGAGAGAATAGCAAGACACAGAGACCACAGCAAAGACAGAAAACTGCCTAGGCTTTCCTTGTTTTGGTTTAAAGCAGTGCCATTGTAAATAGATGCACAGAAAACAGTGAACATGTGGAGCAGAGCTGGAGCTCAGTGTCAGAGTGCTTGCCTGCCCTGTGTGAGGACCTGGCTTCAAAATCCATTACTGGGGGCTGAGGAGATGGTTCAGTGGAATAAGCACTTCCCTGGCAAGCGCAAGGGCCTGAGTTCAATCCCTGGCTCCGTCAAAAAAAAAAAAAAAAAAAAAAAAGGAATTCAATTTTGGGGGCCAGGGAGATGGCTCAGTGGAATAATCACTTCCTTGGCAAGCGCAAGGGCCCGAGTTCAATCCCCAGTTTCACCAAAAAAGCCAAAAGCCATTACTACTGCAACCCTTGCCCCTCCAGTCAACAGATGATGTTACTTCTGTGCTGAAATAAAAAGACTCCTCTTGGTTTCATGGCTTCTGTTTCAAACATACCTGGTCTAGTGTAGAGTTCATGTGAAGTTGGAAAAAAAAAAAACGTCTTGGGCAGTCATTCTGGGTCTTGGCTTGGTTGCAGTTCAGCACATTATAAGGTGTCAACTTCTAGTCACAGGGTTGATGCAATGATGTTCTATACCAAGGCTTCTCTATAGACAACAACTAGGAGCTGTGAAATTCTTTCAAATACAAGACATAATCAAAAATTAAATAAGCACCTCTTACTTACCAGAAAGCACTGTGGCCTGTGCTGCAGTCCTCAGCTGAAGAAATTGCTCCTTTAGTGAAGGCTATCTCCCAAGCAGCCGCATTCATGGGTGGGTCCTCGATGGGATGGGAAAATCTAGTTTGTACCACATGTGGATCTTGAGCCTGCTAAACGGCCAACTTATGTAACAGTGCCAAGCTCAAGCTTAATTCATTAATGAAACCTTTTGCTACACAGAAACTGTTTTGAACCTCACCTGTACAGCCACAAAACTACAGCCCACTCAGCCAAGTGGGAAGACAGAGTGCAGCAGGCACACAGAAGCAGACAGGTACTTTGCTGTGCATCAAATGAAAGGAAATAGCAAGCCAAACACTGCGATGGGCCACCTGCATATCTGCCTTTTGAAGTGCGTTGTGGTCAGGCAGTGCAAACTCGTCACATGACTGTGTTCCAGATCTGTGCAGAGATGTCTTCCAACATCCCTAAATGTTACATCCAAAAGAGAATAAAACACTTCAGCACTAAACACAGGTGAGCAGCAGCCTTGAGGCCCTAGAGGTTTTGCTAAAATTTCTATGACAGCCTCACAAACTGTATGACAGGTTGTAAAAACAGGAAGATACTACTGTAGGGCATCTATTTAAAACAATGCAGAACATGCTTCAGAGCACCAAAGTACATGTATGTATATCCGTGTATGACTAATGCACACTGATAATAAACATGTAATTCAACCCTTATGAGTCCTGGTTTTATGTCCATATCACAGATGAAGAAAGTGAGGGGACATCTCATTAAACAAAGGCATCTCAATTTTAGCAGAAGAAATCATAGGACAAGAAAATAGTTTCACACAAAGGCTGGATGATCTTTGACTGGTTATTCTTTGACTGGTTATCTTTGACTGGTTATTCTTCAAAATTCTGTAGTATTTTTTATATTAATTACTGAAAAAAAATGCAGGCTCCAGGCAAATTAGGTCAGAAAGTGCTTAGAATAAACAGGCATATGGATTATAGATTGTCATGAGCAGCCTGTACATACTTTGGGGAAGGCTGGGCTAAAACTTCAAGTCCTGAAATAAAATTTGGGAAGACAAGTCTTCCCAAGATATACTTAGTGATCTTCTCCATCCCATACTTGCCATCTTTTCTGTTTTCAAGTTCCAAAGTAAGCTAACTGGGAAATTCTGACACTGGCATTTCAGAAGACTGCATGACCTAGATTATCATAAAAGATAACCAGAACCTGGAGATGGCAGGAGTGCATCTGACAGCTGGGGTCCAGGTCACTGTGTGACTTCAGTGAGCTCCTACCTGCTTGGGGCTGCTTCTGTGGCATGGGGACAGTGGCAACAGGCAAACTCTCTGTGCGGGAGGCAGATGCTCCCAGGAACTGGGGCCTCAGAGCCTCTGTAAGGTACAGTTGAGTCTGCAGGCTACACTGCAGGTACAACTAAACCATACTATCCTTTTGTAAAAATGAGTCTTCAATGCATAAATGTGGTATTGTGGTTAGATGATTTCTAGAATCCTCTGACCAGAAAGCCTGAATGTACCTCAACAGCGCCACTTTTTACTCACAATCTTCTAGAGCCTAGATGGAGCTTGGCAACATTTTGTACACAGTCAGAATTAATGTGCTACCCTGGCAGGTTATGTGCTGTTGTAAGAAATACTTATTAGTTTTAAAAGGCTTACCTGACCATTATGTTCAAGTTAACTTCTGAGTTCTTCTGATGTGCTAGGGACATATGTGGCTGGTGCTGCTGGGCTGGACTCTTCAGGTAAAGCAACCACAACCCAGCCAGAAGCAAGTGGGGTTTGGCCAATGGGGCTCATAGGATACTTTCTTTTTGCTTCCTTGTGGATGAACAGATAAGAGAAACTGGTACATGTGGTCTTATAGGAAATAAAAGACTGCCAGCAGTTCCAAAATAAATTGATTTTCAGGTCAAAGGCTGTCTGCTTTTATAAGAGGCAGAGCTAGTAAGGTGTAAGGTACAAGCTCATGTACCCTTCTAAAACTTCTCCAATTATGACTAAAAATGGCTTAACTGGTCTTTGAACAGGTTGCATCATGATTAAGAACTGATTCTATACCCTTAATCAAAACACCAAAAACTATATTTCTGAGCAGATGCCACCCAATATTTCTTACATAATATTAAAAATTTCAGTCAAATACCAACAGATTCAACTTTATAGCACCATTCCAAAATACTAAACTTTCTTTGCACCTTTATTATCTTTGTTCTTTGGGGGGTACACATTTAAAGTACGGGCATCCGGAAATTTCTGAAAAGCCTCATAGAAAAGAAAAACAACTAATTTTTAGGACAAAGCAATAACTCAGTTTATAGGCAAGATTATCTCAAACAGGTTGTAAATTCTTCATGGGCTCCTGAAAGTCTTGGTGCTGGGTGAGAGTGGAGAGAGGAGGCGTGTGTCTTCCTGGAGGAGCCTAGAGAGTGTTGTGCCAGGAGTTCCCCACGCTGCCCAGTGGGCAGGCTCTGGGCCCTGGCTACAGCTCAAAGCATGACACCAAGTCTTTTATGAGGACTTTACTCTTCTGTTTGACAAAAGAATTGGGATATTATGTAACTTCAGAGTTTGTATATACCTTTTATTCATATTTTGTAAGAGAGAAATTAGAGCAATATTGAATCCCTCTTACAAATTTCCAAGTTTTAAGCTTGGAGCACTAAATTCTGTTTTCAGCAAGCAGGTTTATTTAAAGTCTAATTATGAATGGGTATTTAATACAACATACATATTGCTGTATTGTAATATAAGACAACTGTTTGATTAAGCAACATGGGAGCTGATAGACAAGATTGTTTGCAAGAAATATCTTTTTTTTTTTTTCTTGTGACACTACAGCCACATCTTATTCTGATTATATCCATATATTCCTGTCTAGCTCTTCCATATGTGACTGTGAGCAATGTGAACCAAGACAGTGGGTGTGGCAAGGGCTGGGAACTGTTGGGTACACAGAGATTGGAAGAGGTGTGAGAGAGGTAGTTAGAATATGAAGGGAATCCACTAATAGAGTAATTATGCAACAGTTTCAAAGAAATTGATTGTTACACAATAACAGTCAATGACCCAGGAAGAGAAAGTTAGAGTTGATGAGTATTAAAAATCTACTGTGCACCAGGTAGGGAAGAATATGAGAATAATATGTCCTGAAATAGAAATAATCACTTTGCACTATGTACACCACATACAATATAACAGCTCTTTTAAACATTGCACAATATAAATATTATACACCGTGGAGTAAACTAAATGCAAAATAACTTTGAGGCACACAGAAGAAACATGGATAGATTGAGTTTTTGATTAAAATTCAGATGGCGTTAGTTAAAAGGCAGAATGTTACATTTTCAGGCCAGTAAGCTTTGGCGATCTCACCTCAAGTGGGTTGGCAGCTACCTCCCATTTGTACTGGAAAGTATTACATCTCAATGTCCTTAGATTTAATTGCTTCAAACACACTAATTAGATAAATAATTTGAGAAAATCAAACTGTTGCTCCCCACTCCAAAGTAGGTAACCCTGAAAGGTCACTTCTGACCTTAGGGTTTTATAATGTGAGGATGCTACTGTATTTCCCTAATTTCTTGTAAATAACTTGGTTACTATGAAAACCACTTTTAGGAAACTAGAACAGTATTCAAGAACACCCATCACAGTGCTTAACAAGATTTAATGTACATTTATTCTTAACATGTGGAACATATAAAGATTTTATACTGAATAAATGATATTCATTAAGCCAGAGGAAAAGGAGGAATTTACATCGAGTTTTTTTTTTTTTAAACTACATTATCTTGAAATACAAATGTGGATTCTCATCACTGAAAAATCTTTGAAGTTGTGTTTCTTCCTTTTAGCTGTATTTTTTTTTTTGTCTGTACTAGTAACCATTTTCTAAATCAATCCATATGCAACCATTTCCACACCTTGATTCATGAAGCAAATTGGGATCAGCTGCTCTCCCAAAATAGAGCATGACTTTATACATACAGAAACTTGTACATTACCCTCTTTTTTTGTTTTTTTTTTTTGTTTGTTTTGTTTTTGTTTTTTCTATTTTTCTTTCTTTTTTGAGAGTTATGGCCCTAATGAAAAAATATATAAAATAAAAATAAAAAATTATTTAAATCTACTATCACTTCGTAGTTACCACATCATGAAAAAGAAACTAAAAACTTTGTACTAAAATAAAAAGAAGAAAAAAACTGAGGGTATGTTTAATGTACAACTTCTATATACATCACAGCCCATAGGCAGTAAAAAAAAAAAAATTTAAAAAATGCTGAAAGGAATTGTGAAGAACTGTCATGTGGAGGCCAAATGACAGACAGCAGACACGGTGGTGGTGATGAGGAAGCAGTTTCTGTTGATCGCTGTCAGGGATGTACTTTCAATACTAAAAACACTGTTTTGCTCCTAGCCTAATGTGACCATTTTCCCATGGAGAAACCAGGATTGTTCATAGTTCTGATTACTGAGTGACACACCTCCTTCAGCCCCTATCTATCACTCTAGAAGTTTCTATTGCACAGAGCTTTGGGTGATGGGATGCAGGTTTTCATTCTCTGAAGAATAAAAACCACAGAAAATTTGTAACTTTTCACCTTTTTGCTTCAGTGTGGTGAAATTTTCCCATCTTAGTTAGCATCTTTTGCCAAACTTTTTCTTTAAAGTCAATTCGCTTCCCCAAAATGCAATACAACATGGAAAACAACATTAAAAAGAAAATCTATGAAAAACAAAAGGTGACTTTTGAATGTACTGGACAGTAACTTTGGTTAAAAAAAAGAAATAGAAAAACCCCAAAAGGATGTACTTATACACACAGACAGCAAATATTAATTTCATAACTGTTCAAATTAATTATTTCTTTAATTCCCAATTGGTATAGTGAATGGGGCAGAGGAGCAAAGATTCTCTTTTCCTTCTTCCTACGCTGGATAAACAAGAACAGAAAACAGCCAGTTATATGTGACCCTCTAATCTTCACTCACACATGCTTGCCTTCTCACTTATGTCATAACTGCCCAATCTGAAATAGTACATCACAGATGACAGATGCAACCAGAGAGTTCAGGACAGCTGATATGGAGATATCCAGCAACCGGCCCTCGTGCAAAAGGAATTCCGAGCGGTTCTCGTCCACTCTGGCCATGGCCAGCAAAGCCTTGGCCGCCCTGCACATCATGTCTACGCTAGGTGGTTCCAGAGGTGGGGGCTGCATGTGCATGAGGTTATGCTGGCTCTGCTGGTATTGCGCCATTGTGACCCCGTCCTCTAGGAAGCTTATCAAGTTTCCAATGCTTCCTTTCTGCACAGCTATTGCCCTGGCTGCTAATGCATCCCCCTGGGCAAGGTTCGATAAAAGCGCCATGGACATTTCTCGACAGACTGGGTTTTTGCGATCCCCAACGTACCTAACTAACGTAGCATAGAATTTCTCCTGACGACTAAATGGAGGTGTGGCCAAGATCAGGTCCACATTATTGTCCTGGATACTGAGTTTACAGAGGGTCTCCAGCACAAGTCTCTGAGGTGACAGGACTGAGTTGGGTCCCACGGTAGGAAAGGGGTCTTGCGCTTCCGCAGATGGGCACACCATCCAGTGCAGCAAGCCATCCAGAATTGGCAAGCAGATGCTTTCTGTGTAGGCAGACAAGTCTAGCTGCCCAGAGATGTTGGCCAACGTGACCAGTGTGTTATCCCGCAAGACCTCGAGGCAGTCCCACCACCACTCATCTTTGCTGCAGGCCACCCCCTTGTCCTCATCCTCCTCTTTCTCATAGGTCTGTGGCGCTCGTTTCCGCTCTGGATGCTCGTGGTGAAGAAGGATCAGCTTCCCCAGGATCAGCACCAAGCCTGGATGTTTAGACATCTCAGCGTCATTACCAGGCACGAAAGATAAGCTCCGCACGATGTTGGACACACAGATGCAGCGCTTAGCCAGTGAGTCCTGCCAGTGTGCAATGGTGCACAGGGGCGTCTCATCTCGGCTCCTGGGCTCGTCCTCCAGCAGCTTGATATTCCGGTGACTTTTAGCTTGCTGGATACCAAAGGGGAACTTGCTACTTTCTGTCTGGGGCCCAGGGTTTGTGTCTTCAGGCAAGGCCCCTGGCCTAGCAGACAGGACATCGTCAATGGTGGCTATGATGCTTTTCTCTGGCTGCTCTTCAGAATCTCCTTTGCCTTCGGATTCTCTCTTTCTACCCGTGGAGTTTGAAGGGGGTGGTGGGCGCCTGCGAGGTGGGATTTCCATCTTGCTCTCAAAGTGAGTCTGGATGTGCTCAGTGGTGTCTCCCCCCCCAAGCTGCCAGTGTAGAAGCCCGCTGTTGAACTCTTGCACTCGGCCCAGCTTGTCCGACCGGTCAACAACAAACAGGTTGTTCTTTTTGACAATCTTTATTGGGAGCTTGTCAAACTTACTGGCCTGCTTGGGTCTCTCCTTGGGGTCTGCAGTGGTGTCCACAGCAACGCCCTTGGCATTAGCTTCTATCTTCTCACTGTCTTCCTCTTCTTCATCCTCCTCTTCATCCTCCTCAAGACACTCAGTATCTTCTTCCTCCTTTCCAGAGTCATCTGCCAAGGACTGGTCACCTTCTTTCTTCACTGCATTGAGATCAAGTGCTTTCTGGCTGGGGTCTCCCACTTCATATTCCATAAGAATTCCAAAAATGTCAATCAGGCATTTTCTGTAATATTCTACTAAAAGTTCGAGAAATCCAGATAACTAGAGGAAATAGAAGAGAAAAACAAGAAAGAACAGGTACAATGTTATGAGATCAGCTATGACTGGGAGGGGTAGAAATTCTGAAAGCTAGCATAACATTTTTGAAAATTATTTTCATTCTTTTCTAACTCGGGCCATGAGAGGTAAAAACTATGTATCTGGGAAAACTACATTCTGGAGCTTACGTCATCAACTAAACAACATGTAAGCATGTTTCCTATTTGCTGCTGACCTTTTATTACTCTGTCAACATGAAAATCAATTTCTCATTTCCACATTTCTAGAATTATCAAAGAGGGAGAGATTTGCTATTTTTTTATCTCCCCTCTTCATTCTGATTTAGCTCAGTGTGCTCACTATTAGAAGAGCAGGAATGTGCATTTTACAGAGTCTTTCACCTTCTACTATAGCATTCTAGATTTGCTTGCTGGTATTTTTAGTTATTATTCTTAGGATTTTATGGTTATTTTCATCTCAGGTGGCATAGGTCCCCTAATTTACATTCTCTATATATTTTTGAGAAGATAATTTCAGCACTGTAGTACCTCATAAACACTGAAAATTAGAAACAAATCAATTTAGTCTCTGATAAATGAATTAGAATGCTTTATAAAATGCAATTTTCCATTTCAGTTGTTCACAGCTCTAGCAGAAACACAAAAGGTGTGAGGAGAAAGTCACCACCTATGAGAAGGAGCCGTTTCCTCTGCGCAAACATTTGTGTTAAGGGAAAAGCAGAACACTCCATGTTTGCATGTCCCAGGGACTCCACCTCCTGCCACACTTAGGGACTATGGAAAATAAGCGGGTAATATAACGAGTTCCTTTATGCCAGTGTTATGGAAGTCGGCCACACCATCATATCTGCTGTTAGTTTCTTGGGACTTTCAGTGATCATCCTTGAGCACCAAACTTTTTCCATGTGCTTTTGTTTAGGCCCTAAATGTTCAGCTTTTTATGTGTAAGATTTTTCTTCAGGGAAATGGAAATAAAGGAAATCTTGGTATGAAAATAGGTGACTGGCAACAAGTATATCTATTCTAAAGATAAAAGTTAATTACCCTAGTGAAAGCGAGCTCAAATTTAAAAATGTTTACTTTGTGTAAATACTTGATCACACACAAGATTTAGACCTTACTCATTCATTTTTTATCAAGTAAAGATGCTTTACTGGACTACTCTAAGGGCTTAAATGAGAAGAAAAGAGGGGATGGAAGATTCTAGACTTACATTTTAAGTGAAACAAGGCAGTTACATGTGCTAGCTTTTCTCCCAGAAAGCAGAATTGTGACGAGAGAACAGCCTTTTCTTACTTCTATTTCTTAATATTTCCTTAATTTCTGTATGTTTTTGGACTTGCTGTACAGTTCAGGGTGGAGTTGAACTCACTGTGGGGCTCATGATAACCTCGAGCTCATGAAGATCATGCTACCTCAGCCTCCCAAGTACTGGGAAAGTCTGCTGACTTAGTATTTTCCTCATTTCTCCTTTTCTACTTTAGCCATCATTCCAGAAGCTACTATAAGCCCAACTCTGAACAATGGAGGATGTTAAATTAATTACAAGTAGCAGGCTTTTATGATGACTACTTCAGGTAGGAAGAGACCTAGAAACAGGTTTGGCTGTGAGTTCATAGTTGTTTTCCCTGGATGGTAAGGATGTGGTTCATTAAGTGCTTCTCTACTTCTCTGTGTTAAGCCTTTTCCATTTCTTATTAATGAAAAGAAAGATGTGACATTTACCTGCAGTGAGTTGTGTTTCCGAAACAGATACAATCAGCTAGTTTACATTTAGATTAATTTACACTAGCTTGCTAATGTTTATTTTATATGACAATTTAACTTTGCCATTATCTGTTACACACACACACGTGCACGCGCACACAATTACCTTTTTCTTATAACAACCATATGTATGTGTGCGTATATATAAAGACTGAAATGAAAATCACCCCCGACTAGGTTCTCAAACAGCTACATACTGATTAGTGTTAGTTTATAGCAGCTATCATGATTAAAAATGTTAGCAGTCATTGCCAATTAACTTAGGCATTAGTTCAAGGATCGTACATTACCTAATTTTTCTAAAATTCTAATTTGGTTGGTTGCTGGGTTGGCACAGGCTCACCTGAGAGAGATTGAAAGTAGCAACAGTGCTGTCATCATAGAGAAGAATGTTGATGGTGTCCAGAGCCCAAGTACTCTCAGCCAGAAGCCCTGACTTAAGGGACATCATCACACGCCACGCCTCAGGAGTAACTAAAATTGAGAAAGAACAAGGATATCTGTAATAGTAACTCTGTGTATGAAATAGAAAAAGAACAAAAGAACAAAGAATATGGAATAGCATGTTGAATAAAACATTGGTTTCTTCTGATTTTTTTAAATTTTATGTATTTGGTACAGGGTCTCACTATGCAGCTTGGACCCTTAGTGACCCTCCTGTTTCAGCGTCCCCAGCACTGGGATTACAGGTATATACCACCACAAACCGTCTTGGTGGCCAGCTCCGAGTGCCTGGAGCAGGGCTGGCATGGCATGTGGTACTGGAAACTGAACCCGAGTCCTTGTGCTTGCCTAGGCAGGTGCTTAGACTGCTGAGCTATCTCAGTGGCCCCTCATCCTCTGATTTTTAAATGGAGGCAACAGGTTATACTAAGCAGTTTTATTACATAATTTCTTTTTGGCTTGCTAGTTAAATATAAGCCCATGTGCTTCTACATGTGGTGGGTGTGGTTAAGCGCAGGCAGTCTTTCTCATCTCAGGTGTATTTCTCTTCTTTCAAATACTTGTGCTGGCCTAAATGAAGTCTCTGTTGCCTCTGCCTCCTCCAGACACAAGCTTCTTCAGGCCACCTCCAGACACAAGCTTCTTCAGGCCATGTCTCTGTAAGACTGACAGGCATGCCAAATGAAAAAGAAAAATTTCTGAAGCACTATACCGTCTTGATTTTCATATGCAGTTTTTCTATTATTTCTGTGTCCCTGCCCCTAGAAAATGCTATTAATAAGTATCAGTGCTTTTTTCTTTTTTGGCTTAAATTTTTTTTTTTTTTAATCTTTTTATGTATTTGGCACAGGGTCTCACTATGCAGCTTGGACTCCTAGTGATCCTATTGTCTCAGCCTCCCTAGTGTTGGGCTCATAGGTGCGCACTGCGACACCCAGTTTTGGTGGCTGGCACCAGTGTGCTTGGGGTTCCCAGGATCCTACATGGCATGTGGTACTGGGGATCGAACATGGTCCTTGTGTATGCCACGCAGGTTCTTAGACTGCCAAGCTATCTCCCTGGCCCATTTTTTGCACTTTTGATAGTTTCACTATGTAGCTTAGGCTGGCCTAGAACATACTTTATAGCCCAGACTAGCCTCAGACTCATAGAGATCCTCCTGCCTCAGCCTCTCAAGCACTGGGCTTACAGGTGTGTGTCATAATGCACGGCCTAAGTACCAGCACTTTGATGGTTAGATTTTTCAAGAGCATAATCTGAGCCAAGGACTGGAAAATAGGCTTTTTAGTGTTGTTTTCTCCTGTCACTGAAGAAAACAAAATGATTAGATAAAAAGTTGTAAGATTGATACACAATGAATCTAGAGAATGGACTCCTCACACATCTGAGCTTTCAGAGGTGGCTGCTTAGAATCAGGCAGGTACAGGATGAACACAGAACTGTGTGGAGGACACTCTCTGCCCAGACTCCCACCACTGCTGCTATGTGGGCAGGAGAGCACTTCTGGGTTACCACAGCCATCTGTCATGGGCCTCCCCACCCCCCGTGTGGTCCCTTCAATATTTGAACTGAATTTGCTTTTCAAGCTTTGTAAGATGGGCATATACAAATTTTCTAATGAAAACAAACAACAACAAAATGGCTAAACTTTCTTTTTAAAATAAGAAGCATAAATTTCTCTAGGTTGATGACAATCACTGGTATAATATGCACTAAAATATTTTTAAAAACTTTAATATGTATACACACAAACATGAACTGTATTTATATATACTTCTGTATAAAAATAGTGCTCAATGTCTGCATCTTATTCTGTCCCCCCCAAACCCCATGATATCAAAAATGCTCGGTATTTTCTCTCCACAGATGCATAATGTCCAACAATTATAAAAATCTTTCATCTCACTCATTTTTTTTTTTTTTTTTTTTT